>APFE031384446.1:0-110967 GCA_000404065.3 Pinus taeda | reverse complement strand
ATACATGATCATTTGGTCAAAGATGATAGTTTGACTTACTGTGACAGGAAGAAAACATAATTGCAAGTGTACCTTGTTGATGGGCCACCAATGAAGTATGATTTGAAGTTATTTCAATTTATTTTGAATCTAATGGAAATTATGTGCTTCATACAAAAAAGCATGAAATGCTTGGTTGGGTGGTCGAAACTGACACAAGAATTAGCAACAACAACAAAAGGAATTGAAAAACGCAACAATATGTTGGTAAACCATTCAGGAGCATGGCCATTATGGAGCATTGGTACCCAATAATGTCTGTTGATTTCCATGAGCATGTTATGACCAGTATGATGGTTTTAAGGTAGGGATATGTCTTGGTTTTTGGATGTTCCAATGTGAGGAAACCTTTCCGAGAGATGGACTACTCGAGATGGGTGTGCCAATGGAACTTGGATGGTGTGTGATTGCATGGAAGGGGGTGACTGAATTTCCAAAGGGACTATGTGTTGGGTTCCTATAATACTAGTGATTACCCCATTACTATTGTAGTTGTACCCCTTATTAATATTGTTGTGCCCTATTGCCCCCATATTGTTATTACTGTGCCCCATAGAATCCCTCTATTGTTATTTTTGTGGCTTTATATTATTATTGTTAGGTCGGCTGGTTTATATTGTGACTCCTTAGACTCCTATATATAGAAGGAGGTTTTGTCATTTGTATCATTCAAGAATTGTTCATTTATGTAATGTAAAGGAGGTTGCCCCCTCGAAGAGGCTGAATTCTAAGGCGTTGATCTATCTTTTCTATCTTTTCTTGAGCTGGTTCATAACATGATGATCATGAAGCAGTTGTTGGTAGAAGCTAACAACATTCATGATAATATAGACTGCATCATGGATCATTTTTGATATATTGTTATGATGTCGATTTTCATGGTTATTGTCATATGTATTATTTTCACAGGCTCGTGTACCATATTATTGAGTTGTATCTTTTTGACATTTATGTTTTTGACTTATATCATTTGGACATGATGTATCATATTGATTTGTATAATTTTGTCTCACATAATTCATCATTTTTATTTATATAATTTGTACATGATGTATCATTTTGACTTATGTCAACTCTTGGACATGCATTATTTTCACATGTTATTGATCTACTAATATATGTGAATTTCACTTGTTTTAGTTATATTCTGATAATGATCTTGTCAATATTGACTCGCCAAAAGTGGTTGATGATTTGGATGCATATTTATTACGTTTGATGGTTTTGATTTACTACTCATGATGGATGTTGTCAAATTAAGTTAAATTATAGATATTTGACTCACTTGTTTTAATTATAGATGATGATCATGTTACAATAATTTTCTTGTTATTTTATATATACTGGATGTTGTTGATTCTATTTTGATGGAGATTTAATAAGTATAATGATGTTGTTAATTTGTACGAATGTTTGTTTCCCTAAAAATTCTTTATAAATCTTATCCTATAAGATATTTCAAATGCATTTATATGATGTATAATTATATAACTTATTTAAGAGACATGATATATTTAACTAATTAAATCAAAATAAAACATATTAATTTAACTATATGCGAAACAATAATCATTTTTTGGAAGCAAAAAAAGAAGCAACAAGGGAAGCCAAATTGGAAGCAAAACTGGAATCCACACTAGAAGAAAAACAAGAAAAAAAACTATAAGCCAAATCAGAATCCAAACTAGACGTATCTCTTGGCACTAAACCTGGTGCTATTTCTGACGCTTGGAAGCCAAAAAAACAACAACAATGGAAGCCAAATTGTAAGCCACACTATAAGAAAAATTGTTAGCCACACTAGAAGCAAAACTCAAAGCAAAATTGGTAGGCATACTATAAGCAAAATTGGAAGCCACTCTACAAGCAAAATTGAAAGCCACACTAGAAGGAAAACTGAAAAAAAATTTGGAAGTCACACTAGAAGCAAAATTGGAATCCACACTAGAAGCAAAACTCGAAGCGATATTGGAAACTAGACTAGAAGCAAAATGAGAAGCAAAATTGGACATTAAACTAGAAGCCAAACCAAGAGCCAAATTGGACGCAAATCCTGGCGTTATTCCCGACTCTATTCTTGGCGCTCTTTCTAGTGCTATTCAAGGCTTTATTCCTAATAAATCTTACGACGTTATTTCCAGCGCAACTCGATGCAAGATTTTGGGAGCTATTTCTGACACTATTTATGATGTTATTTTTGGAGAAATTTACGGTGCCAAATTTGGCATTATGATAAACATACATGGTCGCGCCCATTTTTGCACTAGGAAAGATGTCCAATTCGTGAAATGAAAAACAATAAATTCCAACGCTATTTTAGGTTCTATTGGCCAGTTCTATTGTAGTATATCATAACCAATGTTCCAATTCGTGCCATCGTGTTCTTTCCTCCTACTTGTGCCAATGAGTGGGTGCCTGATAAAACGTGGTGAGGCACTTCTATGTTCCTATAATACTAGTGTATTCCCCTTATTGTTATTGTTAGGGTAGCCCCCTATTGTTATTGTTATGCCCATGTATCCCAAATGTTGTTATTGTTGTGCCTTCATAAAAGCCCACTATTGTTATTATTGTGCCCTTACATTATTATGGTTATGTAAGCTCTGATTATATTGTGACCCCTCATATTCCTATATATACCAAGGAGGTATTATCATTTGTATTATCCAAGAATCGTACATTTATGTAATGTAAAGGAGGTTTCCTCCTCAAAGAGGCTAATTTCTAAGTCGTTGAGCTATCTTTTCTTCTATTTTATGAGTTGGTTGCATAACATTTGGTATCAAAGCTTTGGATTCTAGGGTTTTGCTTGTTCAAACAGGTCATCTTGGAATTTTTGTTATAATCTTTTTTTACGAGGCTTCAAAAGCTGAAATTGCAACCACGTAGAGCCGAATATTGTTGAACTTCATGTACGAATTTTAGATCTTGGTTCATTATATTTTCAGAAATATGATCCAAGGAAGTTAGGGTTTTTGTAGGCTCTAGAATTCAATCTCAAACATGTGACCTAGGGAAAATATTCATAACTTTCTCTCTGAGCATTAGATTTAAATTGTGTAAAAAGTGTTGAAAGTGCACGGATTGTATTTTTTCATATGTCACTTTTAGGGCAGAAGGTCAAAACAATGACACATGGCACTTCGTATAAGTTTTCTCTATTGAACCAGTCGATAATCAGGACATTGTGGGAGATTGGGAATAACTCTTTCTTGAAGAATCCAATATTGGTTTGACTTGTGGGGTTGAAAAGAAGACTGAGGGGGATACCATAGGATGAAAGTTTAGACATTAGAGATCTGAAATTACAAAGATACAATAGTTTCAATATCGAGCTCCTAAAAAGCAAGAAAAAGGTGTGTATTTTTTTTTTAAATTTTTCATAACTTTTGTTTAAAAAATCAGTTTGAAGTGATTCAAAGGGAATATTGAAGCATAAATATCAGTATTTGGTTTTAAAATGCCTCCCAAACAAAATAATTCTACACCCATTAAGCCCACATAAAGCTCTACTATGACACATAAACAGGAAGAATTGCAACATGATATATCAAAATTACGGGACCAAGTGCAACAAATTTCGTTCTCACAGAGAGCAACCAAAGTAGGCGTGGTTGTGATGAATGTAAAGTTGGAAGGATTGAGAAAGTTGTTGCAAGAAAGGATTCCCGGTGGTGACAAGGTAATCCATGAAAATCATGATGAGGAAAAAGGAATATGAATTATGATTATAGAGATGCCAATGTAGGGTTTAAGAACCACCACATTCCAAAAATAGATATGAGGAAGTTTGATGGCAAGGATATGGTAACATGTATACTACAGATGGAGCAATATTTTGATCTACATGATGTGAAACCCTCACAAAAGATACGTATTGCATATTTATATTTAGAACCCAATCGGTTTGTATGGTATAAATGGATTAATTCTCGTAAATCACTTCTCACCTGATCAATGTTTACGGAGGAAATGATAGCACATTATGAAGATACAAAGAGAAAAACCTTCTTTAGCCAATTGATAAATCTCAAACAAAAAGGTTCAATGATGGAGCACATTGAATACTTCCAAAAATTAAATATTAGGGTAACCGATATTCCAGAGGAGCATAAGATTGATGTCTGCATATGGACTTTAAAAGATAACATCCAACATGAGGTTCACCTTTGGGAACCTGATTCATTGGAGAAGGCATTGAGGGTGGCAAGAAAAGTTGAAAGAAAAAGTATGGAAAAAAGGAATACTACCACTCACAACTATAACTATGGAAGTGTTGTTGCTCCTAGTCTTCCACAACCTACAAGGTTGACACCATAAAAATTGGAGGAAAAGAGAGAAAAAGGTCTTTGTTACAGTTGTGATAACAAATACACTAAAGGTCATAAGTGTGCTGAGAATAAATTATTCGACATAGATTGTGAAGAGGAGGAAGAAAAGGAACAAGAAACATCAAAAGAGGAGGATATACACCAGGAACCAACCCCAGAGAAGGAAGAAATGAATCTGACCATATCTTGTAATGCATTGGTAGGAATTGCCACTCCTCAAACTCTCAAGATAGAAGGATATATAAAGAAGAAAAAGGTAATAGTTCTGAGTGATTCGAGTAGTACCCATAATTTTATTCATTATAAGATAGCCAAGGAATTGAGTTGCTTCCTATATCTAACATTAGAGTGTCAAGTGATGGTTGGAAATGGAGGAATTATAAATTGCTCTGGAAAGTGCCATAAAATCAATCCAACCATGGGGGAATATGTTTTGAATAGTACAATGCTTTCCATTCCAATGGGTGGTACTAGTGTTGATGTTGTATTAGGAGTCAAATGGTCCAATCATTGGGGATAATAACTTTTAATTTTCAAGAACTTTACTTGAATTTTTTTAGGAAGGAAAGGAAGTTGAATTAAGGGTTATTGCAGGGAAACCATGAAAGATAATAAACTCTAATGGCATGAAAAGGTTCTGAAGAAAGAACAACATGGCATAATTGCAGAATTATGCTCACTAAAGGTTCAAACATCGAAATCATCTATTTCTCGAGATCTCCAAAAAGCCTTGGACAACCATTCCAAGGTATTTGAGACTGCTAAAGGTCTCCCACCTATTCATGATCAAGATCATGTTATTCATTTGATTCTAAGAAGTGCTCCTCCAAACATCAGACCTTAAAGATATCCCTATGCCCAAAAGAGTGAAATTGAACGTATGGTGGCAGAAATGCTAGAGGTTGGTATAATTCAACCTAGTTAAATTTCTTTCTCTGCTCCAAAAATAGTGGCGCACAAGAAGGATGGATCATGGCGTATGTGTGCAGATTATGGGGAGTTCAACGAGCTCACTATTAAAGATAAATTTCCCATTCATGTCATTGATGAATTGTTGGATGAATTACATGGAGCAATTTAATTCACCAACTTGGATCTTCGTTCAGGATGTCATCAAATTAGAATGAAGGCTAAATACATTCCGAAAACAACATTCAAAACTCATGAGGGTCATTATGAATTTTTGATCATGCCTTTTGGCCTTACTAATGCACCTTCCAAATTTCAAGGTTTGATGAATTCCATTTTCAAACCCTTCATTAGAAGATTGTGTTAGTAGTTTTTGATGATATACTAGTCTAGAACAAGTCTTGGAAGGATCATGTTCAACATGTTGACAGGGTTCTCAAACTATTGGAGGAGAAACAATTACATGCAAAAACCTCCAAATGTTTCTTTGGAGTACATGAGGTGGAATATTTGGGTCATATTGTATCCGATGAGGGTGTTAAGGTAGACCCTAACAAGATTAAAGCCATTAAAGAATGGAAAATCTCCACAACCATAAAGCATCTTTGAGGATTTTTTGGGTTGACAAGGTATTATCGCAAGTTTATTAATGATTATGAGAGAATAACAACATCTCTAACAACATTACTGAAGAAAGATGCATTTTTCTTCGACTCTAGAAGAAACTAAGGCCTTTGAACATCTTAAGGAGGCAATGTGCCAAGAACTAGTCTTAGCTACACCAGACTTCACAAAAACCTTATTATGGAATGTGATACCTCAGGAAATGGAATTGATGTTGTTTTAATGCAAGAAGGAAGACTCATTTCTTTTGAAAGTCGTCCAAGTCGTCCAATCAAAGGAAAGTGTTTACACAAATATATTTATGAGAAGGAAATGTTGGGAGTACTACATGCACTAAGTCACTAGCAACCTTAACCAATGGGAAGACAATTCAAGGTAAAAACATATCATGATAGTATTAAATACACTTTGGAATAAAGATTATCTGCAAAGGAGAAGCAAAAATGGGTCACAAAGATGTTGGGTTATGATTCTGAAGTCATCTACAAAAAAAGGAAGCAACAAGTTGTTGCAGATGCACTCTCAAGAAAGGATGAGGATGTGGAAGCATTGGTTTGCGCCATTTCTATTATCCAACTTGATTGGATAACCAAAGTAAGGGATGAATGGAAGAATGATGAAGAGGTGTGGACACTTATTCAAAACTTGCAACAAGATCCTAGTACATTTTATACATTTTGTTGGAAAAATGACTCATTATGGTACAAATATCACTATATCTTTGTAAGAATTCCCAACTCAAGCAAAATATTCTTTCAAAATTGCACACCTCCCCTTTAGGAGGGCACTCGGGATTTTTAAAAACTTACCACAAGATCAAGAAGGATTTTTTTTGGGATGGCCTTAAATATGATATTCAAAAGTTTGTGGCAGAATGTTTGGTTTGCTAACAAAATAAAGTTGAGACAATTAAGACCCCAGGTCTGTTACAACCTTTAGCCATTCCAAGTCAACGTTGGGAGGAGGTCTCAATGGATTTTATCATAGGTTTACCCAAGTCTGAAAGAAAGCATGTCATGATGGTGGTAGTTGATGGACAACCCAAGTATGCACACTTTTGCGCATTATCTCGTCCTTTTAAAGGGAGTGCAATTGATACTGCATTTATGAAAACAATTTGGAAGCTTCATGGAAACCCAAAGATTATTTTAAGTGACAGAGATCCCATTTTCACTGGAAATTTTTGGATGAAATTATTTTATTGTCTTGATACTCAACTATCTCATAGCTCATCTTATCATCCTCAATCCAACGAGAAAACTACGATAGTGAACAAATGTTTGAAAGGACATCTGTGTTGGTTTCCATTTCACAAACAAACACAATGGGTTAAGTGGATACCTCTAGCTGAATGGTGGTATAACACTTCCTTCCATACTGCAACAATAATGACTCCATTTATGACACTTCATGGATATCATTCACCATCCATCGCATCATCTTTAAGAGAAAATTCTAAGGTTCAAGCAGTAGAAGATCACATCAAGCATCAACAATAACTTCTCCAAATCTTAAAGGATAACCTCACTCTGGCGCATAATCGAATGAAACATTAGGCATATCGACATCACAGTGAAAGAAGTTTTGACGTAGACGACTGGGTATTTTTATGGCTACAACCATACAAACAAATGTCCTTCAAGCAAGCTAAGAAGGATAATAAATTATCACCCAAGTACTATGGTCCTTACAAGGTGTTCCAAAAGATTGGTACTATGGCATACAAATTGGAGTTACCCGCATCTTCCCAACTACACCTAGTTTTCCATGTTTCATGCTTAAATAAGGTTATTAGTGACAAGATCCCAATTCAAATGAAGTTTCCAGAACTTGACGAAGAAGGAAAGATCAAATTTGAACCAGAAGCAGCCACAAAAACAACAACTTGACAACTACAAAATCAATTAATTTCAGTGTATCTCATTGATTCTAAGAACTTACCCTTTGAATATTCCACATGGGAGGATGAGAATTTTATATAGAAGCATCCAAAACTACTCAAGCATTGAGGAAAACACTTTTTTGAAGGAGAGGGGCATGTTAGGTCCCTATAATACTAGTTCATTCCCCTTATTGTTATTGTTAGTGTATCCCCCTATTGTTATTGTTGTGCCCATGTATCCCCCATGTTGTTATTGTTGTATCCCCATAGAAGCCCACTATTGTTATTGTTGTGCCCTTACATTATTATGGTTATGCAGGCTCTAATTATATTGTGACCCCTTAGGCTCCTATATATACCAAGGAGGTCTTATCATTTGTATTATCCAAGAATTGTTCATTTATGTAATGTAAAGGAGGTTTCCCCCTTGAAGAGGCTAATTTCTAAGTCATTGATCTATAGTTTCTTCTATTTTATGAGCTGGTTGCATAACAAGCACCAGATGATTCTGAAATGGAATCGTAAACCCACCCATCTAGCCCAAAATCTCAGTACAAAACTAGTATAAAAAGAAGCTCGATTAAGATCCATATTGAAATAGGGATATCCCAAAGGATGTCTCTATTGGAGGTATTTGGTAAGTCCTCCTCAAATTTCCTGAACAATAAGGAGATCTCTAAATGATTCAATTATAACCAATTCCTTATACTCTCTGATGGTGAACCTTTGATTATGTTGGATAGTAACATCGTCTACAGGGTCAATTATGAGCCTATTTAGGAAATTCCTAGCATCTTCTTGTCGACTTAGTAGGAGACCGATATTTTCCTTTTAACCTAAATATCCCTTTGGATAATTTTCCCTTACCTCTATCAATTAATTGACCTCTTACTGACAACACATCTTGTTGATCTAAAGATGATTTGAGGTTGTCATTGATGTCAACCCAAGCAACACCAAGGATGACCCTGAACTTACATGGCACATTGGGCATCATCATTCATGGTTTGTCGTCTCATAACCATTATAGGAATACTCTACTCAAAAATATCTTTCTTATGATATATAGCTCTCCTCGTAATTCCTCACGGTTTGTAAGTTATACAAGATTGAAGTTAGTAACCCCAATTAGTGGGCTAAAACCCCATGGGGTTGTGGCATGGAATTTATCATTGATTTTGGTCATTGAATAGTCAATAATTAATATTTTTTTAAGCTCCTAAAATCCATCCAACATTCTCTATAGAAGCCCCTCTCAACTCTATAAAAAGAAATCTCATATATCCTCCAAAAGTAGCGATCGTGAAATTTTTGCTATAACTTTATTTTTGCAAAGTCTTAGATGCTGAAATTAAAACCAATTTGAGCCGAAATCCTGATGAAAGTTGTGACCGAATTTTAGATCTTGGTTCGCTATATTTTCAGATATATGATTTGTGGAAGTTAGGGTTTTTCAGGCTCTTGAATTTCATCTCCAAGAGGTGACTTTGGGAAAATCGTCATAACTCTCTTTCTGAGAAGCAAATTGGAATTCTGTAAAAAGTGGTAGATATTGCATGGATTGTAGTTTTATTTTTATCAATTTTAGAGCTGAAGGAGGAAACAATGACACGTGGCACGCCGTACAAGTTCGCTTTACTGAACTTGTCCATAATTAGGTCATTGTGAGAGATTGGGCATAACTTTGCCTTGAAGAATCCGAATCGAGTCAAGGCTGTGGCATTGGAAAGAAGACTCAGAGGGATACTATAGGACCAAAGATCACATATTGGGGATATGAAATCATAGAGATACATCAGATTCAATATTGTCCTCCTAGAAGGAAAGAAAAAAACTAGATCAAGTGTTGTCAAGGGGTGCAAAGAACCAGACTTTCCAAGGCAGCAAAATGATGCAGTAGAGGTAAGCTACAGATAAGTATCTTCTGTATATGCATGTTCATCTCTTAATTGCATTAGGTTCTTTGTATTCTAATTTGTTGTTTTTGTTTAGCATTGACATATGCTCTGCAGAATGAGGTAAGTTTTGCTATTATCATGTCATGGGTATTTCCTTGAAGACTTTTTGCAGGTATTATATATTCATCAAGAGAAGACTCAATGCATAATATACTGTTCTAAAGAGTGAGAAAGGGTAGCATGACAAGAGAAGCAATCAAGGTGTAGAACAACAACAAGAAGTTCACCACATGAAGTCTTCAAGTGGGCAGCACTGCATATAGTCATTGTAAAAATATCATTGTATAGAGTCATTGTAAAAGCATCATTGTAAAAGTTGTACAAGTGTTTATTTGCCAAGAGTTGAAGAGGCAGTGTCAGGAGGTCTAGGATCATCATTAGGTGGTTGTGTCATAGTTGGGGTTATGGTCTAGTGTGTCTTCTTCTTCTACATCATTTTATATCAATGTAAAGTGGATAATTTTCCCTGGTACGGGGGTCCATTCTTCTTTTATTCTTCTATAGGGTGGTAGGGTGGTGCTAGGCTGGTGCATGAAGTCACAAATAGGTTCAAGCTTGTGAAAACTTCAGGGTGGTAGGGTGGTGCTAGGGTGAGTTGTAGCTCATTGGATGTTTGGGCATCCGTTCAGTTGACTACTGAAGAATCTCGGGCGTTGGAACGTCCATCCAGTGGGAGTTAGAGAAGAATGCTTTTCTAGATTCTAGGAAGTTGGAGCTTTCTTTTCAATTGGAGTTGAAGATTAAATAATTATTAGAAAAGAGTTCAGGTGGTTTTTGTCCCGGAGGGGGGTTTCCACCTTAAAAACTGTGTGAATTTGTGTTCCTTTTGTTTATTGCTATCATTGTACAAACACTGATAATAATTGAAGATTAACTAATGCTCTGAAAGATTAATATAATAATAATTGAAAGGAATACTGATTCATCCCCCCAGTATTTCCAACAATTGGTATCAGAGCTTGGTTCCTTCAATAGCAATTTAACAACTAGAAGGAGATCATGGAGCATACCAAGAATGGTGTAACTCTGCTCAATGAAAATAATTATGCACTCTGGAAAGGAAGAATGGAGGTCTATCTCTTGGCACAAGGATATGAAGTATGGGACACTGTTCAAAATGGATTTACACCAACTGTAGATGAGCAAGGTAAGAAGAATTTGGTAAATGATGCAAAAGCAAAGAATATTATTATTAGTGGACTTATTGAATCTGCTTATCATAAGGTGTTGGGTTGTAAAACCGCCAAAAATGTATGGGACAAGCTTGAGAATATATATGCGGTGACTCAAATGTCAAAGATAGCTCGTCATCCAATGAAGACAGTGGCAATGAAGAAGAATCCAATGAGAGAGTATTGTTTATGGCCAAGCACAATAACCAAGAGGTATCAAACAACGAAGAAGAAGGGTTGACCATAGAAGAATTTTCTAAGGAGACAATAAATCTTATAAAAGAGCTCAAGGTTGAGAAGATCCATTCCAATACTCTTGAAGAACAAGTTCAAGGTCTCAAAATTTAAGTTGAAGAACACAAATGTATTGAAGAGTCACTTCAAAAGAAGTTGGAAGAAAGCAACTGAGAAAGGGAAGCATTAGAAGCCGAAGTAGTCTCACTGCGTAAGGAAGTGAAGAAGGGAAACATTGTCCAAAACTATCCCAATAGATCAAGGGTGTTGGAAGAAATCAATAATACAACAACACGAGACCTCAAGAGAGAAGTCCAACAGAAGCAACAAGAACTTGACACGGCATTTGCAGAGATTTGCAGGATCACACAACAGATGGAGGAAGTAGAAATTGAAAGGAAGGAATTTGATCAAAGATACCTATCCGCTGTTGACCAAAATCAAAAGGAATTAGAAACATCTTCAATAGAAATAAGCGGGCTTAAGCTTGAAAATGAGAAGCAGAATGAATAGTTGCAGGTTCTCAGCAAAGAAGTAGAGAAGACCACTCTTCTCATGCTACAGGTTGAGGAGGCAGAAAAAAGAAGGAAGATCTTGAAAAGATGGTTTCAAGAAGATCTTGCTCAAAAGCAGGAAGAACTTGATGCAACCCATGATAAGATCAACAAACTCAAGGGATCGCAAAAAGAACACTTACAAGATAAGACAAATGAAGAAGCAAAAATGAAGGCAATTAAAGATGGTAAAGCTCCAGTTGATGAAGGTACAAGCTCCACAGCTTCGTAGGATGATTCTAAGAAGGAAGTTGATCAAAGTGAAAAGACAAAGAATAATGTTGCAACTCCAAAGAACAAGACCAAACGAATCAAGAACAAAGGACCACAACAAACTACAACACCGCCTCCAAAGAAGAATGAAAAATCTTCTAGGTATGTTCGTTTATTTAATGGATATTGCTTTTTATGTGCTAACTATGGACATATGGCTAAGGATTGTGAAGTTTTTGACAGGTACAATCATCATCTACAAAACCCTAGAAGCAAGTTTGTAGGATCATGAGACAGGTTCCACAATGATTTTGTCAGAAGAGAATACGTGCTAGATGGGCCAAATATTGAATGCTTCAAATGCCATAACTATTGCCATAATGCTCGCGGTTGCAGATATCAAATGGAATCACATATGGAAAACATTTAATGCTTCAAGTGTCATAACTATGGGCACATGGCTCGAGATTGCAGGAATAAGAAGGTCTGGAAAAGGAAACAGGTACAAGAAGACAAAGCAGATAATAAGGTTTCAGCAGTTATGCTTTCAAGATTTGTAAAAGCAAAAGTTCATGAGGAATTAGTAGTTGCTTTAGATAATGACTCAAGTCAAGATGGCCCGATAGGTGACTCACTATTTTGAATAATCTGGCTTGTTGACTGTTTAATGATTGTACAAGAGGAGTCTATGCAGTAGTATATGGCACACGTCTATGATTGATAGGAAGGTAGTTTGAATAACATGGTAGTTTCATTAATGGTTTAGGGGGAGCAAAATAGCTGAAGGATTGCAGGTTACCAAGGAAAAGGCAAGATTAGTCTGTAAAGGATATGCACAAGTTAAAGGAATCAATTTTGAAGAAACATTTTCACCAGTTGCCAGAATGGAATCCATCCAGATGTTTCTCGCCGATGCATGTTCAAGAAAAATAAAAGTCTACCAAATGGATGTTAACTCAGCTTTTCTGAATGGCAAACTAGAAGAAGAAGTTTATATCGAACAACCTGAATGTTTTCTACTATCAGAAAAAGAAGACTATGTTTGCAGGTTAAAGAAGGCTCTGTATGGTCTTAATCAGGCTCCAAGAGCATGGTATGCTCGTCTTGATGGATATCTACGTCAACAAGGGTTCAAGAAAGGTACTGCTGATAGCAATCTTTACGTACAAATAGATAGAGATAATTTAAGAATTGTATATGTGGATGATATAATCTTTGGTAGTAATGATAATCGACTAAGTAAGAACTTTGCTACAAAGATGCAAAGTGAGTTCAAGATGTCTTTACTTGGTGAGTTGACATGCTTCTTAGGGCTTCAAATATCTCAGCAAGAGAAAGGAATATTTATATGTCAAACCAAGTACATCAAGGAAATTCTCAAGAAATTCAAAATGGAAGATTGCAAACCCGTCCTTACTCCGATGGTCACATGTTGCAAATTGAGCATAGACGACTCCTAGGGATGTGGATTAGAGGTTGTATAGATCTATGATTGGTAGTATTTTATATGTAACAACCTCTGGGCCAGATGTTATGCAAGCAGTTGGACAAGTAGCAATATTCCAGGCAACACCAAAAGAATCATATATTATTGCCGTCAAAAGAATTCTTCGATATCTAAAGGGAACAACATAATATGGATTGTGATATCCCAAGGGCAAAAATCTCATTATTCAAGCCTTTACAGAAGCAGATTGGGTAGGAAGCATTGATGATCGTAAGAGTACTAGTGGAGCAACATTCTTTCTAGGTGGTTGTCTTGTATCATGGTTGAGCGAAAAGCAAACATCAACCTCGTTATCTAGAGTGGAAGCAGAATACATTACAGCGGAAACTTGTTGTACTCAAGTCCTTTGCATGAAACAAACTTTACAAGGTCTTCAAGTACAATTCAGTGAGCCTATTCCCATCTTCTGCCATAACACCGATGCCATGAACATCTCCAAGAATCCTGTCATGCATTAAAAAACAAAACACATTCCAATCAAATATCATTTTGTTAAAGAAAAAGTCACTGAAAAGAATATCAAACTTCAATATGTTGGTACAAAAGAACAAATCGTTGATATCTTCACTAAACCTTTACCTTGTGGAGCATTTGAGTATATTCACCAAAATCTTGGGATTCTCCCAAGTTCCCATTAGATTTTCCTTATTCAGAAAATAAAGGGGGAGTGGAAGTGTGTATAGTTCCGCAAGATGGTTATGTGTCAGGGGGAGTTACCCTTTTCCATTGATGTCAAAGGGGGAGAGAAGGCAGTAGGAAGAGGTTTCCTGATCAGAGGGGGAGTACTTGTGTTGCCAGAAATACCAAAGGGGGAGATTGTTGATCTAAGATGATCTGAGGTTGTCATTGATGTCAACCCAAGCAACAACAAGGATGACCCTGAAATTACATGGCACATTGGGCATCATCATTCATGGTTTCTCATCTCATAACCATTATAGGGATACTCTCCTCAAAAATATCTTTCTATTAGTGTATAACTCTCCTCGTAATTCCTCACGGTTTGTAAGTTATTCAAGATTGAAGTTAGTAACCCCAATTGGTGGGCTAAAACCCCATGGGGTTGTGGCATGGAATTTATCATTGATTTTGGTCATTGAATAGTCAATAATTAATAATTTTTTAAGCTAAAATCCCTCCAACATTCTCTATAGAAGCCCCTCTCAACTCTATAAAAAGAAATCTCATATATCCTCCAAAAGTAGCGATCGTGGAATTTTCACTATAACTTTATTTCTGTGAAGTCTTAGATGCTGAAATTAAAACCCATTTGAGACCGAAATCCTGATGAATGTTGTGACTAAATTTCGGATCTTGGTTCACTATATTTTCGGAGATATGATCTGTGGAAGTTAGGGTTTTTGCAGGCTCTCAAATTTCATCTCAAAGAGATGACCTTGGGAAAATCATCATAACTCTCTCGTTGAGAAGTGGATTGGATTTTTGTAAAACGTGGATTGAACTATTCCATAATCAGGTCATTGTGAGAGATTGGGCATAACTTTTCCTTGGAGAATCCAAATCAGGTTAGGCCTGTGGTATTGGAAAGAAGACTTAGAGGGCTACTATAAGACCGAAGATCACATATTGGGGATCTGAAATCATAGAGATACATCAGATTCCATATCGTGCTCATAGAAGGCAAGAAAAAATACTAGATCAAGTGTTCTCAAAGGGTGCAAAGGATGAGACTTTCTAGGGCAACAAAGAGCAAGGTGCAACAAAATGATGTAGCAAAGGTAAGCTCCAGGTAAGTGTCTTTTGTATATGCATGTTCATCTCTTAATTGCATTAGGTTCTTTGTATTCTAATTTGTTGTTTTTGTTCAGCACTGACATATTCTCTGTAGGATGAGGTAAGTTTTGCTATTATCATGTCATGGGTATTTCCTTGAAGACTTTTTGCAGGTATTATATATTCATCAAGAGAAGAATCAATCTATAATCTAATGTTGTGAAGAGTGAGAAAGGGTAGCATGACAAGAGCAACAATCAAGGTTCAGAACAACAACAAGAAGTTCACCACATGAAGTCTTCAAGTGGGCAACACTACATACAGTCATTGTAAAAGTACCATTGTACAAAATCATTGTAAAAGCATCATTGTAAAAGTTGTACAAGTGTCTGCCTTCCAAGAGTTGAAGAGGCAGTTTCGGGAGGTCTAGGATCATCATTAGGTGGTTGTGTCAAAGTTTGGGTTATGGTCTAGTGTGTCTTCTTCTTCTACGTCATTCTATATCATTGTAAAGTGGATCATTTTCCTTGGTACGAAAGTCCATTCTTCTTTTATTCTTCTATAGGTTGGTAGGGTGGTGCTAGGCTGGTGCATGAAGTCACCAACATGTTCAAGCCTGTGAAAAATTTAGGGTAGTAGGGTGGTGCTAGGGTGAGTTGTAGCTCATTGGATGTTTGGGCATCCGTTCAGTTGACTACTGAAGAATCTCGTGTGTTGGAGCGTCCATCTAGTGGGAGTTGGAGAAGAATGCTTTTCTAGATTCTAAGAAGATGGAGCTTTATTTTCAATTGGAGTTGAAGATTAAAGAATTATTAGAAAAGCGTTCAGGTGGTTTTTATCCCAGAGGGGGTTTCCACCTTAAAAACTGTGTGCACTTGAGTTCCTTTTGTTTACTGCTAACATTGTACAAACACTGATAATAATTGAAGGTTAACTAATGCTCTAAAAGATTAATAATAATTCTAATTGAAAGGAATACTGATTTACCCCCCCCAGTATTTCCAACAATTGGTATCAAAGATTGGTTCCTTCAATAGCAGTTTAACAACTAGAAGGAGATTATGGAGCATACCAAGAATGGTGTACCTCTGTTTAATGAAAATAATTATGCACTCTGGAAAGGAAGAATGGAGGTCTATCTCTTGGCGCAAGGTTACGAAGTATGAGACACTATTCAAAATGGATTTACACCAACCACAGATGAACAAGGTAAGAAGAATTTGGTAAATGATGCAAAAACAAAGAATATTATTACTAGTGGACTTATTGAATCTGCTTATCATAAGGTGTTGGGTTGTAAAACCACCAAAAATGTATGGGACAAGCTTGAGAATATATATGCAGGTGACTCAAATATCAAAGATAGCTCATCATCTGATGAAGATAGTGAAAATGAAGAAGAATCCAATGAGAGAGTACTGTTTATGGCCAAGCACAATAACCAAGAGGTATCAAACAATGAAGAAGAAGGGTTGACCATAGAAGAATTTTCTAAGGAGGCAATAAATCTTATAAAAGAGCTCAAGGCCGAGAAGATCCATTCCAATAGTCTTGAAGAACAAGTAAAGGTCTCAAAATTGAAGTTGAAGAACACAAATGTATTGAAGAGTCACTTCAAAAGAAGTTGGAAGAAAGCAACCAAGAAAGGGAAGCATTAGAAGCCGAAGTAGTCTCACTATGTAAGGAAGTGAAGAAGAGAAACACTATCCAAAACTATGCCAAGAGCTCAAGGGTGTTGGAAGAAATCAATAATACAACGATACGAGACCTCAAGAGAGAAGTCCAACATAAGCAACAAGAACTCGACACAGAGATTAGTGGGATCACACAACAGATGCAGGAAGAAGAAATTGAAAGGAAGGAATCTGATCAAAGATACATATCTACTGTTGACCAAAAGCAAAAGGAATTAGAAACATCTTCAACAGAAACAAGCAAGATCAGGATTGAAAATGAGAAGCAGAAGGAACAGATATAGGTTCTTAAAAGAAGGAAGATCTTGAAAATATGGTTTCAAGAAGATCTTGGTCAAAAGCAAGAAGAACTTGATGCAACCCATGATGAGATCAACAAACTCAAGGGATCGCAAAAATAACACATACAAGATAATACAGATGAAGAAGCAAAAATGAAGGCAATTAAAAATGGTAAATCTCCAGTTGATGAAGGTACACGCTCCACAGCTTCGCAGGATGATTCTAAGAAGGAAGTTTATCAAAGTGAAAAGCCAAAGAAGAATGTTGCAACTCCAAAGAACAAGACCAAAGAAATCAAGAACAAAGGACCACAACGAACTACAACGCTGCCTCCAAAGAAGAATGAAAAATCTTCCAGGTATGTTCGTTTATTTAATGGTTATTGCTTTTTATGTGCTAACTATGG
The DNA here is from genome assembly GCA_000404065.3 of Pinus taeda. Classification (NCBI taxonomy): domain Eukaryota; kingdom Viridiplantae; phylum Streptophyta; class Pinopsida; order Pinales; family Pinaceae; genus Pinus; species Pinus taeda. Next base: position 93,428 of record APFE031384446.1, on the reverse strand, counting down.
ACATATATGGCTAGGGATTGTGAAGTTTTTGATAGGTACAATCATCATCTGAAAAGCCCTAGAAGCAAGTTTGCAGGATCATGAGACAGGTTCCACGATGACTTTGTCACAAGATAATACGTGTTAGATGGGCCAAATATTGAATGTTTTAAATGCCATAACTATTGCCATAATGCTCACAGTTGCAGATATCAAATGGAATCACCTATGGACAACATTTAATGCTTCAAGTGTCATAACTATGGGCACATGGCTCAGGAATAAGAAGGTCTGGAAAAGGAAATAGGTACAAGACAAAGCAGATAACAAGGTTTCAACAGTTATGCTTTCGGGATTTGTAAAAGCAAAAGGTCATGAGGAATTAGTAGTTGCTTCAAATAATGACTCAAGTCAAGATGGCTCGTTAGGTGACTCACTATTTTGAATAATCTCGCTTGTTGACTCATTAATGTTTGTACAGAAGGAGTCTATGCAGCGGTATATGGCACACATCTACGATTGATAGGAAGGTAGTTTGAACAACATGGTAGTTTCATTAGGGGAGCAAAATAGCTGAAGGATTACAGGTTACCAGGAACAAGGCAAGATTAGTTTGCAAAGGATATTCACAGGTTAAAGGAATCAATTTTGAAGAAACATTTTCCTAGTTTCCAAAATGGAAGCCATCCAGATGTTTCTCTCCTATGCATGTTTAAGAAAAATAAGTCTACCAAATGGATGTTAAGTCAACATTTCTTAATGGCGAACTAGAAGAAGAAGTTTACATCGAACAACCTGAAGGTTTTCTACTATCAGGAAAAGAAGACTATGTTTGCAGGTTAAAGAAGGCTCTATATGGTATCAAGCAGGTTCCTAGAGCATGGTATGCTCGTCTTGATGGATATCTACATCAAAAAGGGTTCAAGAAAGGTACTGCTGATAGCAATATTTACGCACAAATAGATAAAGATAATTTAACAATCATTGAGGTATATGTGGATGATATAATATTTGGTAGCAATGATGATCGAATAAGTAAGAAATTTGCTACAAAGATGCAAAGTGAGTTTGAGATGTCTTTAATTGGTGAGTTGACATACCTCTTAGGGCTTCAAATATCTCAGCAAGAGAAAGTAATATTTATATGTCAAGCCAAGTACATCAAGGAAATGCTCAAGAAATTCAAAATGGAAGATTGCAAACTCGTCCTTACTCTGACGGTAATAGGTTGCAAATTGAGCATAGACAACTCATCTAAGGATGTGGATCAAAGGTTGCATAGATCTATGATTGCTAGTCTTCTATATGTAACAACCTCCCGATGAGATGTTATGCAAGTAGTTGGACAAGTAGCAAGAATACAAGAAGCACCAAAAGAATCACATATTATTGCCATCAAAAGAATTCTTTGATATCTAAAGGGCACAATAGGATATGGCTTGTGGTATCCCAAGGGAAATAATCTCATTGTTCAAGCCTTTACAGATGCATATTGGGCAGGAAGCGTTGATGACTGTAAGAGTACTAGTGGAGAAGCATTCTATCTAGGTGGTTGTCTCGTATCATGGTTGAGCAAAAAGAAAACCTCAATCTCATTATCTACAACGGAAGTAGAATACATTGCAGCGGCAGCTTGTTGTACTCAAGTCCTTTGGATGAAACAAAATTTGAAAGATCTTCAAGTATAATTCAGTGAGCCTATTCTCATCTTCTGTGATAACACCAGTGCCATCAACATCTCCAAGAATCCTGTCATGCATTCAAAAACAAAACACATTCCTATCAAATATCATTTTGTGAAAGAACAAGTCGCTGAAAAGAATGTCAAACTTGAATATGTTGGTACAAAAGAGCAAATCATTGATATCTGTAGGTTTTAACCCCGTACAGAAATTACCTGCATACGAATTCTAAATCACAGAAAAATAAACATTGCGAGAACATAACACATAAAACACATATGCACAGAGATTTTCCCCTGGATCCAAAAACCGGGACTACCAGCTTGATTTGTCATTATATTCCTTTCAATGTTACAATACATATTTATACATGCCGAAGCATCCAATACCATGGACCGAAAAACCATTGTGTCCAAAACCATGGACCGAAAACCATCACGTCCAAAAAACATGTGCGAAAATCATACACAAAACCATTGGTGGGTCCACCCAACCTAACTTAGGGTCCAAAACCAAAATTTTCTGGGGCGCTCCCCTGGACCCCATAAAGTGGGGTTACGGGTACCCCTCAAACCCCCTGTTAACTATGTGGAAAGAATATAACACAACCCAACATAGATGATGTGTTCTCCATGGCATTTATGTAGCAGGATGATTAGTTCTCTTGTGAGGATAGGATTGATTAAGTTCTCCTGTCAAGGCATCCTACCCATGCAGTCTGGGACTCATGGGAAGTACCTCTCATCTAATCAATGAGTAGGGAAATGAGGATAGGGACCACAGTAGTATCAAAGGATGCATCACTATATCTATCGTACTCCCTATGGTAGGATGACCTTCATTGATCTAGGATCAATGATACTGGTCTAGGACCAGTGGTAGGAGTTGTACCCACTATGACACTGACTTCAGGTCGGTTGAGGACTGATCTAGGACCAGTGGTACACACTCTAAGATTGACTTTGACTCAGTGGAGGATGGTGTGATACATCCTCGATCATTGTTCTGGGATTAATGATACTGGTTTGGGACTAGTGGTAGGAGTTGTACCCACTATGACATTGACTTCGGGTCAGTTGAGACTGGTCTGGGACCAGTGGTACACACTCTGAGACTGACTTTGAGTCAATGGAGGATGGTATGATACATCCTTGATCATTGATTTGGGATCAATGATACTGGTCTGGGACTAGCGGTAGGAGTTTTACCCACTATGACGCTAACTTTGGGTCGGTTGACACTGGTATGGGACTAGTGGTACACACTCTGAGAGTGACTTTGAGTCAATGGAGGATGATACTGGTTTGGGACCAGTGCTAGGAGTTGTACCCACTATGACACTGACTTAGGGTCGGTTGAGACTGGTCTGGGACTAGTGGTACACACTCTGAGACTGACTTTGAGTCAGTATGATACATCCTCGATCATTTCTTCCTCTTCATAATTCAGACAAAGAAGAGCAGAGTAGAACATAGCAGAGCAGAACATATCAGAATAGGGCAGAACAAAACAGAGTAAAGCAGGCAAGATAGAGCAGAGTAGAGCAGGGGTCAAGTTGTATAGGGCAGTGCATTTGATGGATGAATAGTAGTGACCGACAGATAGATTGCAAATGGAGTTCTCCCTAGTTGAGAGGGAGTGTTAAAATTGGCAACTAGGGCCAAAATCCATGTGGGTCATCTTATTCATGGCTGATAATACTTTTATTAGATTCCTCTTGTTGAGAGGTGTAGGATTGATCTAAAGATCATTCGATTCCGATAATAATTTATGGAGATATGAATTTATTTTTATTATGGAATAATTATCAAGTTGACCTGCAACTCATGTAGGCTTAGAAATCCAACAGTTGCATCTATTAAATCATCACATTTGTATATAAATACAGGAGGACTTTCCTCATTTTCACTTATCGCATCTCATCTCTCTCTCTCACTTGAGCCGAAAAAGGTTGTTCGAAATCTTGGACTAGTGCGTGGCGAAATCTTGCACTGGTGCACAGCGAAATCTTGCATTGGTGCGCAGCGAAATCTTGCACTGGTGCGCGGTGAAATCTTGCACTGGTGTATGGCGAAATCTTTCACTGGTGCGCAGCGAAATATTGCATTGGTATGCAGTGAAATCTTGCACTGGTGCACGGTGAAATCTTTCATTGGTGTGTGGCGAAATCTTGCACTGGTGCGCAGTGAAATCTTGCACTGGTGCGCAGCGAAATCTTGCACTGGTGCGAAGCGAAATCTAGCACTAGTGCGCAGTGAAATCTAGCACTGGTGCGTGGTGAAATCTGTCACTGGTGTGCGACAAAATATTTCACTGGTGCGTTGTGAAATCTTTCACTAGTGCACGACGAAATGTTGCATTAGTGCACGGTGAAATGTTGCACTAGTGCACGATGAAATATTGGAATAGTGCGCAGCGAATCTTGGATTGGTGCACGAGGAAGTCTTGGACTAGTGCATGGTGAATGAATCACTGGTGGAAACTTGACAAGTTCGATCTAGGGTCTGCTACCCTAGTTTAGTGCTGATCTAGGGTTTGTTTCTGCTGATATAAATCATATCTTTGTACTATTTCTCTCTACTGAATTATTGAAGATAAAGGAAGATTTGATCAAAGGGTTTCCCCATATTGGGGTTTGTCCCTGGCTAGCCGCCACATCTTGTGTCTCTTGTCTTCGATTGTTTTCTGTTGATCGTTTAATGTTATATTTGCACTTTACTTAATGTACATGTGATTGCTAATCTATGGATAATAATAAGAAAAAGAAGTAAACTACTCTAAGCATAGAACATACCATAAATTAACACATTCTCATTAAAAAAAGATTCAGAGTTGTCTTGTGTTACTGTAGAAAAAGAAAAATTTTCCACCATGATTACCCTGGGATTCCTTCTAGTATTGGCGGTTATCACCTTCTCTGTAGATACTAAGACTCGGTCCTAAGGATCATTTGTGAATCATCTCCATGTCTATTGCACAATCCTCTTCTTGTATTGATCAGACATGACATTGCACACATGCATGACTCTATCCTCAGGTGGAGGTGTGATTCCCATTTCTCTAAATGGAATATGACCACCTATGAGAGGATATTCTTATGAAGAACCTAGTTCGTCATCGATTGCTTGGATGGTATCCTATTCCTCCAACTCTTCTTCTATATCTGGAGTCAACTATTCTTATTGTAGTCTATATGCTTCTTATCCCTCCTGGGACTACCTTTGATGTTCCTTTTCTATTCTTCTACTTTCTTCTTCTTCTTCCTATTGCTTCCTAAGAAACTCATCTTGATTCCTCTTCTCCATTTTTTGTACTCCTCATCTCTCTTGTTTCGCTTAAATATCTCTTGTGTTCAAAGGATCAACTTTCCATTTCATGTCACTTTCTCCTGTTGAATAATAGTTGATCCTCTTCCTAGGAGCTACCCTTTTTTCTTGAGGGATTATAAATTCCACCTCCTACACTTTCATATCTTGAGTTGGTGGATATTTGGGTGAACTGATATCCATCCCTAGATGTGTCTTTCTAACTACATTGTGCTAGTTCTTCGCATTCTCATCTTCTATTGTGGACATTGATGAATATCCCCAATTGAAACAGATCCTTTCACAATGTTTCCTATACACTCTCTTGGGATCATATCCATGAAAGTATTTAGTTGTGAAGTACAAGTGATCCAATTCTTGTATTTATGCACCTTCCACCTTGTGGTTCTTTAGTTCATACAATCTGATCCTTAAAGGGAATGTGGGCCAAGGTGATTTCCTCTGCCTGTAAAGGACTCCTGACAACCCCTTGTCCAAATGATATGCTACTTCTTGCATGACCACCTTATTGGTCACATATCACGGCATGATATAAGGGGATATATAACATCTAAAACATCAAATGTATGTTCCCTTAGGTGCTACAAACACATCTATGATATCCTATAGTGACTCCTTCACCTAATCAGTCATGCGAGGAGGATTGATCTCAAATATCATATGGAATATGACTACAAATAAGTGCATATCCAATCTGACATATGTGCCTCTGAAGCTTAATTCTGACAATGCTCTGTAGTGGAACTAAACTGGGAACTTGTTCTAAGGGGTCTAGTTTGAGTAAATTCCTAGGAATGCATATTGTGCAAAGATTCCATCTAAAAGAAATGCATACATATGGAATTATGGTGCCTGATTCACCTAGCTCAATGATGCTTTTACCTGCCCCACATGATGTTGCAACTCAAATGAAAAATATCTTCCCAATTGAAGATCTTACAATGGGTAACCACCATATTAAGCATATGCATATAGTTTTCTTCAAACACCTCAGCTTTCTTCTTCCCATGCAACTGATAACACATGAAAATAAGATACTGATATACATCTCTGAGAATTCTAGTTGGATAAATTGCAGATGGGCAATGGAAAAACTTAGTAGGCTCTCAACACCAATATTTGATGATGCCACTTGTGTCGAGATCGACCCATATGATGTAGAAACCATTATTTGCATATTTTGTGGGCATAAGCATATTGTATTAAGTATTCATTTCTTTTCCATAATAGGTGGTGAGCTAACTGCCACTTCCACTATGAAGCACAAGATGAGAGTCATCCATGTGTGTAATAATCCACTCAATGACTTCTTCACAAGGGATGACTGGGAATCTCCAAGTGACCCTTTGTATCTTGGACCACTTGATATTGATGTATACTTCCAAGTCATCCAAGTTCTTAGCAATGATCTCTATAGACTTAGACTTATCATGAAGCACTATGTGTATGAATAAATGGGAATATTTGGCTTTGTCACTGAAACTTCTTCCTCGGTTCTTGCTTCTAATGCTTCTTTGGAGGCCACTTTACATGTACCGGTAGGTATGGCTCCAACAAATATGAAAGCGTGACAATACTTGTAGCTCAAACACCTATTTGTGGAAGCACACTCATGGTGACAAGATTAGGTTTTTGAAATATCCTAGTTGTTTAAGAAATATCTTATAAAATCATATACAAAGAGCCATTAGATGTAACTAAGAATGTAAATCTATCAATGAAAACACATAGCTACATGCATTGGAATAAAATCTACATGCAAATAAGGGGGGCACACTTTCAAAGCACGAAGGGGTTTCCAGGGTCATTATGGGCATGGTAGTGTGCGAATGTGCTCAACAAAGAGAAGGAAAACCTCTAGGATGGAAAGGTGCACACTTTGAAGAGACGAAGGAATGAGTCTTCGTGCCTTCAGGACTTCAAGGTGCACTCAAGTGCTCAAGGAAAATAACAACGCACTTGTGCATGCTGAAGGGATGAAGGGAAAACATTCAATGCATCAATGCTCTCATGTGCTCAAGGAGGGAATTGTTATTCATGACGAAGGAGTGTGCTTAAGAGGAAAACTTGTCTAATCTAGGTGCAACTTTCTGAGATGATCAAGCTTTGGGTTCCATAAGTGTACTCTGCCATATAAAGGCTCAAAGACAAGTGTAGCAGCAAGATTTCATGATAGAAATGAGAAGAAGAAAGACCCTAAATATTTTACGAATACTTTTGAAATCTTGATTAGAATGTGAATAGTTCAGGAATATACAAAGTTTCAGCCTGTCACAGTAAATTAACCCTTGTAGATGCAAGATTGAACATAAATGCTAGTAAATAAACTGAAAAACAAAGAAACACCAACAAGGAAATAAATATTTACAGTGAAATCATGAAAGGAAATCAACAGATTCAACACACAAAACTTACTTGTAATACAGATTTATGAAGAACTTCCTGATCCAAAGATGTGAACCCAACCCAGATGAGAATTATTATGGAAATGAATGATTAGCTAGGTTAATTTAAAAGAGATTACATGAAAAATTGTCTCATACATGATAGCCACTTGTCGACGAGTGAATGAGTTAGTTGAGATCAGTTAAGTGGGATTCTATTTTCTAGGAGTGTGCCCACATATAAAAAGGAAGCTCATGAATGCATTCAAGAAGGGGACTTGTCTCCATGTTAAAATAATGTGCTCAAGGAGGGCACACTTGCTAAGCATGAAGTAGCGTGCTCAAGGAGGGCACACTTCTTCAACCTGAAGTAGTGCACTTAGCACAAGATTAAGGCTTCGTCAACTTGAAGTGTGATTTTTCCTTAAAGGGTGATTTTCTGGCTTTTGTTTTCTTTTTTGTGTTCTTTTGAGTGCATTTTGAGTGTGTTAATGGAAAAAAGGCTAGTTTCTAAGTCAAGAAAAGTCACGAGTCCACCTAACCATGAACAATATAACATAAGCACTTAAGTTTAGATGAAGACACTTAGGAAACATTGAATTAGGAGGAAACTGACACAAGGAGAAAACATAAGAATAACAAAACAAGTAGCATGATGACACTAAAGGGCTTGAAATGACAGTTCATGTTGGCTCCAAAATTTACTTAGGAAATTTTTTTGGAGGGTTGTTGTTGCAACAAAAACACTTAGAGACACACTGGGAGAAGACCAGCTTCTCTGAAATGGTTTCATTTAGGTACAATGTCTAAATACTCTAGGAAGTATTGATTTAATCAGTGAGTTACCTTAGCTCCCCACTCTTACCCGGTTAAATATATAGTCTTCCCAGTTCCATTTCTTGGTGTAACACAACATAAAGCAAGCCATATCATTATCCTTTCGACATAAGGGTAATATAACACGACGAGTTAAAACAATCAGAGTATTGGTTTTACATCTCTCATGTTTCTCCATTGCCAGCAGTCCTAGACAGTACCCCGACAGAGTCACTTCAAGAACACAAATATTGCTTCACTACCAGTGATCCTAGACAAAACCTCAAAAAAGTTGCTTGCTTCACCTCCCTATGCAGGAAGCCTTTCTTTTCTTTCACCCTTTATTTTTCTTTCTTTTTCATAGAATTGTGCTTAGGTACTTATTATTTTCAATGGGCGGAATATGGATCCTCACTTATTGAGAATGGAAGAGGGTTTTCCTTCAAATACATGTTTAAGAACTTTAATGCTTTTTTCTCTAAAGGCTTTCCCCATATCTTACTCTACTCAGATAGATAGGTAAGAAAACGCACTATTCATAGACAAGATTGAGTGCAAGAATGAGAATCCTAAATGGACATGGGCATCATGATTTTCTTATAGCTTCTCAGTTAAAGGATAATGTTTTCCATTAAAAATTAATTGAATTAAAAGTTGTAAACAAAAACAAAGAATAAGGTAAAAAATTAGCCAAGGGTTGTGTGTTACCATAACTTTCCTTTCACAAAAGATTAGCCACATCATCTTGATGTTGAAAACCAACTTTATTCAAGAACTAATGAAACTAAAAATCAAAAAGAAGAAAAGAAAACCAAAATGGGAATGCAATGCATCCACCTAAATGTAACATTTCCTATCGTAAACTAAATAGTACAGGGTCATGTTATGTGAAATGGAACTTCCATTACAATCATAGAAGCTTCTCCTGACCTTTGCATCAAAAGATGTGATCATGTAAAACCATAATGAAATGCAGTGCATTGAAAAGGCTAAATAACACAAACATCCACACTAACGAATAGAAACATGAAGTGCAATCACAATGGTGTAACACACTCAACCACTCTATCAAATGAAAGACTCTACAACAAAGGTAACTACCAAGTTTGTGACCATACAAGATAAAGTTAAAAGCATGTAATAATAGGCCACGAATCATGGGTCCTAGTTGGTAAGATTATTTGAGGGAATCTGCAATAGGATCATGGAAACAACCTTTAGGGAAACTTTGATAGGAAAAATTGATCAAAGATAAATACATATCATAAGCGATATCAATAGGTTGACCACAATCTGTGTTGTCATGTAAGTTAAAATCTTCAATGCATGATGTGGATTGTAGGTCAGATTGAACAATTTGACATTCATTAAGATCGCTTTTTGTTTCCACATAGGATATTAAATGTTTTCTTGAGGTGGGATGTATTGATTGAATATCAAAAGTCAAATTAAACTTTTTACCATGAGGGTTTAAAAAATTTATGTGAAGAAAATGAAAATCCCTCAAGAGAAAGTCAACATCCCACAAGATCACATTAATAAGAATATCTTGCGAGAAAATATTAAAATGACCAAAATCACAAATACCGTCAAGGTGAGAGGAACCTGTCATAACCATCAGTATGGGTTGAAGTGTCCTACTCACTTGAATTAACATTGAAAACATGGTTAGCTACTTATATAATAAAGAATCATCATTCAAATCATGATAGTCATAAGGGAATTGAGTTTTATCAGATAGATTTTTGAGATTACCACAAAAATCCTCAATAATAAGCATCTCATATTCTTGATCAAAAGGATCCATAACTAAAAGAATTTCTTCAATGATCACATCAAACCCCATTTGAAACTTCATAAAATATAAATATTCTTGTGGAAACAAAGATTCATCAACGATACTTGAAAAATCATCACCATACAAATTAGAAATTGGAAATAATCAAGGTCATGGTTTTCCAAGCATTCAACTTGATTAACGAGTTGGGGAACAACAAGAGAAATATAAAGATTCAAATATTATTAATTGATAGGAACAGATGAATCATCATCAGGGGAAAGATCTGAATGAAAAATCAATTCTTCATAAGAAAATTGATATTTTGATTTAGTGATCAATTCAGATTGAAAACATGAAACATCAAAAGGAGGGGGACAAGGAACAAAATGTATATATTGTTCTTCCTTGGGATGCTGAAATTCCTTATGAATGGCAGAACATGATGAATTCGATTCAAAATATATTCTTGGCAGCCTGAATAAGAAACAAAACTTTTCATCCAAAAATTTCTAGTCCACATCCTTGTCTAGAAATTCATAGCAAAGACAAAGGAATCTATTAGTAAAATGCCCGAGTGATTCATTCGATTCCATTATAAGCTAATCAATTTCATTAAGAGCATATTGATATTCATATTTTTCAAAAACCTGATGAAGCTCATTAACCAAATGCTTGAAGGATGAGATAGAACCATTGAGTAAATAATAACACCATTTCTTTGCACGACCATATAATATAAGGGAAAAAATGTGCAATGGTTTCTTCAGAATAAACACCACCTGAGAAACAAAATTGAAAAAACTCAATTACGTAATCAAGGATGGTTTTTGTACCCTTTCCATCAAATTTCAAATGTGACAAGTCATGTAAAAATTCTGAGGGGATTTAAAGATTTAACACATTCGGAAAAACACCTCGGGATTATGAGCTGGGATGAAGCCATTAAAGGTAAAAGATTCAAATGGACTTCACAGACTCATCTTGTCATCTAACCCTCCTTCTAGCGCCAAAATGTTGATGGTGTTATATGCCACCAACATGTAAAGGGATCTCCTCAATGTGAAGTCCCAATTAGACCTCACACCATTTGGTGTAGGAGTCGCATCCGACTATATGGTTTAGCCACCGTTGGAAAGGTTTCAATGATATGCCTTGGTTACAATCACACACAAGATATATCAACACCTCTTTGGGTAGAAAGTATGTAAGATTTATGAGACACCCAATGTAAGGTGCACGAGGGAACTTCCACAACTGGTAAAGGAAAACTGGCCTCTCGTTAGAAAATTAATAGTATTATCCTAAAAGGGGACCTAGGAATGAAGAGGAAGACTTGTTGGTTACCTGCAAAGTAGTCCACATAATAAACAACAATCACGAAAGCATAATACCACTTATTCAACAATAACCATAGCTAAGCATCAAAATAGTTCATTAAACTTAATATGTAATTAAACCAGCATATACCGCAAACATAACAATAAGAGTCCTATTATATCTACAATACATGTATGAAGAAGGGCCAGATCATAGAGCTTCTGATTATGATTGAATAATCATAAGTACATTGTTACAAGCATGAAACAATAGATCTAGTAGTGGAACATGAAGCCAAATTTTTTTTCTCTAAAGAATGATGTATCTCCTATGCATTGAAAGAGAAGCCAAGGAAAGACTCCAAGAATCCAAGCGCTTATCTTGAGTCATGAGGATCTATTTATAATTAATGATAGCGACCTTTGAGCTTCCTCATGAATCTTTAAATTATATTATTATTCATATTTTATACACGACTCTTTACATTCCATATGTGGCCATTCACATTCCACATGTGTCTCTTGGACTTCATTACAAACCATTTATTACAAAAGAAAAATTACATATGAGACGGTGGCTATATAAGACAAAAATAATAATAGGAAAAAGTCTTATCAAATTGAAAAATCATTTCTTCCTAATGGATCTCATTGGTGATGTATGTGTGTCATGCTCTGAACTCTCTTGAGATGACTTTGTCCCAAACTGGCAAGTCCCCTGCATAATGCATCTTCACCTCTAGTTCCTTAGTAAATATGGTCTCAAAGCTTGACTGTACATTATTCCATATCAATGAGAGTTTCATGTGAGCCTTGAGTGGTGCAATGACATATTGTAAAATGATTTCTTTGGTGATCTTCAATCCTTCTTGTTTTGATGCTTGCTTGATATGTTCTATGCATTTATTGATCTCCTGGAAGATGCTTTCCGTGCCTCTCATTTCTTCAAGTGATCCTATTGAAGGCATCCAATGTTTCTGTGCTAGAGATTTGAAACCATTGTGTAGTCAATTATAGGTGAAAATAGTGCTCATCTAATGTTATCTAAGACACATGTAGTTTTTATGGTTGAATCCCAGTTGAACTATGTCTATCTTAGGGAAATATTGTCTTTTCTTTCCAAATGTTGTGGAGCATCCATATACTTGGCAATGCATTCCTGAAGTTGGCCAATCACTATTTTTTCCACTTTCAGGAGTTTTATCACTTCTTGTGCTTTCTTCTGAATGCCAATGAGAGGAGCCACCAATTATTGTAGAAGTATCATCTCATCATATAACTGTGTCATGGTGTTCTCTATTGGCCCCATTCCCTCCTGTGTGGTTGACTACCATTATGTGGTATTGAAGTTCTCTGAAGATAATCATTGGTTCTCCACAACAAGTTGTTATGTCTTTTGCTTCACTGTTGCTAACTCTCTGCTCAATCTCGCATTCTCATTAAAAAAATATGTTTAGTTTCCCTGCATTGTTGTAGAAAAAGAAACATATTCCACCATGATTTCCCTAGGTTTCCTTATGGTATTGGAAGTTATCATCTTCTCTTTAGATACTGATATTGGGTCATGAGGATCATTTGAGACGTATCTCCATATTTATTGCACAATACTCTTCTTGTGCTGATCAAACATGACATTGCACATATCCATGACTCCATACTTAGGTGGAGGTTTGATTCCCATTTCTCCAAATGGAAGATGACCACCTATGAGAGGAGGTTCTTTTGGTGAACCTGGTTCATCATCCATTGATTGGATGGTATCTTCTTCCTCCAACTCTTCTTCTATCTCCTGAGTCAATTGTTCTTGTTCCAGTCCCTGTGCTTATTATTCATCTGGGGATTTCCTTTTTTGTTCCTCTTCTATTCTTCTCCTTTCCACTTCTTCTTCCTATTTCTTCCTAAGAAACTCATATTTCTTCCTCTTCTACTCTTATTCTACTCCTCTCCTCTCTTGTTACGCTTGAATATCTCTTATGTTCAAAGGATCAGATTTACATTTACTTATGCTATCTACCATCAAATCATACTTTATCCTGTTCCTAGGAGGTACACTCTTTTCCTGAGGGGTTATTTGTTCTGCCTCCTGCACTTGGATATCTTGAGTTAGTTGATCTCAGGGTAAATTGGTCTCCATCCTTGGATGTGTCTTTCTAACTTCATTGTACCATTTATTCACCTTCTCATCTTCTATTTTGGACATTAATGAATATTTCCAATTGAAATCGATCCATTCACAATGTTTCCCACACAATCTCTTGGGATCATATCCATGAAATTATTTAGTTACGAAGTGAAAGTGATCGAACTCATGTATTTCTGTTGTTTCTGCCTTATTGATCTTTAGTTCTTACAATTTGATCTTTAAAGGGAAGTTGGGACAAGGGGATTTCTTCGTCCTATGAAGGACTCCATACAACCCCTTTTCCACCTTAATATCTGCTACTTCCTAAATGACCACCTTATTGGTCGCATATCATGACATTAGATGAGGGGAGATCTGACATCTAAAACATTGAATGTATGTTCCCTAAAGTGTTGTAAATGAATCCATGCTATCACGGATCGACTCCTTCACTTGATCGGTCATCCAAGGAGGATCGATCTTGAGAATAATATGGAATTTGACTCCAAAGAAGTGATTATTCAATCTACCATATGCGCCTCTGAAGCTTGACTATGACTACACTCTGTAGTGGAAGTAAACTAGGAACTTGTTATGAGGGGTCCAATTCCAATACATTCACGTGAAAGCATATTGTGCATAGGTTCCATCTAAAAGAAATGCAGACTTATAGAATTATGGTGCCTGACTCACCCTGAAAGATGATATTGTCTATCCCACATGATGCTACAACTCAAATGATAATATATCTGCCCAATTGAATATCTTACCACGAGTAACCACCATATTGATCATATATATCCATTTTTCTTCAAACACCTCAGCATTCTTCTACCCTTGCAATCGATAACACATGGAAATAAGATACTGATATACATCTCTGAAAATTTTGGTTGGATAAAATGTGGATGGGTAGTGGCGAAACTTAGTAGGCTCTCGACACCAAGATTTGATGATGTCACTTGTGTCGAGATTGACCCAATTGATGTAGAAGTCATTATTTTCATATTTTGTGGACCTAAGCATGTTGTAGTAAGTACGCAATTCTTATCCATAATAGGTGGCAATATGACCCCCACTTTCACTACGAAACATAAGATGAGAGTCATCCATGTGTGTAATAATCCACCCAATCACTTCTGCACAAGGGATGACTGGGAATCTTCATGTGACCCTATGTATATTGGACCACTTGATATTGATGTATACTTCCAAGTCCTCCAAGTTCTCAGTAAATTTCTTATGCATTAATATGTATTTTATTCCGCTCCATGTAACCTTTGTAAACTTATCAATGAATAACTGTGTGTCTAGATAAATGGGGATGGTTGGCATTTTCACTTCAATTGCTTCCTTAGTGATTTATTATAAGGATTATTTGGAGGCCACTTTACATGTAGTGGGAGGAATGGATGCAATAGAAGATGAAACAGTGACAATACTTGTATCTCGAAAACTTTTTTGTGGAAGCACACTCATGGTGACAAGATTAGCTTTATGAAATATCCTAACTATTACAACAATATCTTAGAAAGTTATATACAAAGAGCCATTATATGTTGCTAAGAATGTAAATTTATCAATGATAAAACATAGCTACATGCATGGGCAAACAATCTACATGCAAACAAGGATGGCATAGTTTCAAAGCATGAAGGGGGTTCAAGTTTCATTTAGGGCTTTGTAGTGCACTCATGTGCTCAACCAGGAGAAGGAAAACCTTAAGGGCATAAGGATGTGCACTCTAAAGAGATGAAGGAATGTGTCTATGAGCCTTCAAGCCTTCAAGGTGAGCTCATGCACTGAAGGAAAACGAGGGCACACTATCCCATGCTAAAGGGACAAAGGGAAAAAATTGAATCCTTTGGGGTGCACTCAAGAATGGTGTATTTCTTCATGATGAAGGAGTACACTCAAGAGGAAAAATTGTCTAATCTAGGCACAATTTTATGAGTTAATCAGGCTTCAAGTTCCATAAGTGCACTCTGCTAGAGAAAGTCTCAAGGAAAAGTCTAGTATAAAGATTTCATTATAGAAATGAGAAGAATAAAGATCTACAAGCTTTTATGGATGTTGTCGCAATTATGATTAGAATGTGAAGAGTCAAGGAACATGCAGAGTTTCCACCTATGACAACAAATTAACACTTGTAGAGGCAATATTGAATGTAAATTTCAGTAAATAAACTGAAAAACTAATAAACACCGACAATTAAAGCAATATTGACAACGAAATTATGAAAGGCAATCAATAGATCAACATGCAAGACTTACTTGTAAAGCAGATTGACGAAGGGTTTCTTGATCCAAAGATGTGCGCCCAACCCAGATGAGAATGATTATGGGAATGAATTATTAGTTGGGTTAATTCAAAATATGTTACATGCAAAATTGTCTCATGTATGATTTCCACTTGTTGACGAATGAATGAATTATTTGAGAGAAGTTAAGTGGGCTCTTATTTTCTAGGAATGTGCCCGCATGCAACAAGGAAGCTCATGCATTCATTTAAGAGGGGTGAATGTCTTCGTGCTAAAGGAATGTGCTTAAGGAGGATGCACTTGCTATGCATGAAGTAGTGCACTTAAGGAGGGTGCACTTCTTCATCCTGAATGAGTGCGCTCAACACAAGAGCAAGGGTTTGTCAACTTGAAGTGCATTTTTTCCTTAAAGGGAACTTTTCTTCATTTTGTTCACTTTTTGTGTGTTTTTAGTGCTTTTTGAATGTGTGCATGGCTAAAAGGATAGTTTGTAAGTCAATAAAAGTCATAAGTCTGCATAAATATGAACAATATAACATAAGTGATTCTAAAGGTTAGATGACGAGACTTAGGAAACATTGACTTAGGAGGGCGTGACACTAGGAGAAAACATGAGAATAAAAAAGGAAGAAACACGATGGCACTAAGGGGCTTCAAATGAAAGATCATGTAGGCTCCAAAATTGAATTAGGAAAAAAATTTGGAGGGTCATTGTCACGACGACAACATGCCCTTACATTATTATTGTTATGTAGTCTCTGATTATATTATGACCCCTTAGACTCTTATATATACCAAGGAGGTATTTTCATTTGTATCATCCAACAATTGTTCCCCCCTCAAAGAGACTAATATTCAATTCATTAATCTATCTTTTCTTTTGTTTTTTGATTTGGTTGCATGACAATTGACATCAGAGCTTTCAATTCTATGGTTTCGCTACTTCAAACAAGACATCTTGGAATTTTTACTAACAATTTTTTCCTATGATGCTTCAGATGCTAAAATTTCGACCACATGGAGCTGAAATATTGGTGAACTTTATGAAAAAATTTCATATCTTGGTTCACTATATTTTTTTGAGATACGATCAGAAGAAGTTAGGGTTTTTTCATGCTCCAGAATTAGGACTCAAACACATAACCTAGGAAAAATAATCATAACGTTCTCTTCGAGCATCGGATTTCAATTTCATAAAAACTGACTAAAATTGCATGAAATTTTGTTTTTATTATATCAATTTCATGTTTGAAGGTTGAAACAGTGACACATGGCATCCCATACAAGTTCACTCTACTGAAACAGTCCATAATCATGTCATCGTGGGAGATTTAGCATAAATATATCTTGAAGAATCCAATCTTGGTATGAACTGTGGAATTGGAAAGAAGACTCATAGGTATACAAAAATATGGAATTTTGGACTTTGGTAGGCCATAATTATAGAGATACAATAGTTTCAATAGAAAGCTCCTAAAAGGAAGAAAAAAGGTGTGTATTGTTTTTTAAATTTTGCATAATGTTTTTTTTTGAAAAGTTAGTTTGAAGTGATTCAAAGGGCATAGTGAAGCATAGATATATTTTTTTGATTCCAAAATTTTTCAAAACAAAAAAATTGATACACCTAGTAAGCAACTAGAAATATATACTATGATGCATGAAGAAGAATAAATTCAACATGATATATCAAAATTATAAGAAAAAATGCAACAAATTTCGCTCTTACAAAGAGTAACCAAAAATGAATTGGAAGCTAATATAGATGGTTTAGAAGCAAAAACAAAAGGGAACATGGAAGGTTTGAAAGATGGTTTAAAATCAGACATGGGATTTTTTAAGTAGACATGGACGTGATGAATTTCAAGTTGGAAGGGTTGACAAAGTTGCTGCAAGAAAGGCTTCACAGTGGTGACAAGGTAATCCATGAAAATCATGATGATGAAAAAAGGAATATTAATTATGATTTTGGACAAATTTTGTGTAATTGGTAACACATTATGAGGATACAAAGGGAAATGCCTTCTTTAGCCAAATGATAAATCTCAAACAAAAGGGTTCAATGGAATAGCACATTTAGCACCTCCAAAGATTAAACATCAAGGTAAATGATATTCGAGAGTATCATATGATTGATGTATTCAAAGGGAATTTAAAGGATAGCATCCAAATTAGGTTCACCATTGGGAACCTAATTCATTAGAGAAGGAATTCAAGGTGGAAAGAAAAGTTGAAAGAAAAATTATGGCAACAAGGGAGTCTACCACTCATAACTATAAAGATGGAATTGTTGCTAATCCTAACCTCCCACAACCTACAAAGTTTACACCACAAAATCTGGAGGAAAACATAGAAAAATATCTTTGTTACAGTTGTGATGGAAAATACACTAAGGGTCATAAGTGTGCTAAGAAGAATTTTTCTTACATAAATTCGGAAGAGGAGGACGGAAAGGAACAAGAAACATAAAAGAATAGGATATACACCAAGAACTAGCCCTAGATAAAGAATAAATTAATCCAACCATATCTTGGAATGCATTGGTAGGAAATACCACTCCTCAAACTCTCAAGATATAAGGATATATCAAGAAAAAAAGGTAATAGTGTTGATTGACTTTGGTAGTAACCCATAATTTTATTCATTTTAAGATAACTAAGGAATTGAATTGATTTTTATATCTAACACCAGAGTGTCAAGTGATGGCTGAAAATGAAGGAACTATAAATTTCTCAGGGAAGTTTCATAATATCAACCTAACCACTGGGGAATATGTATTGAATAGATCAATGCTTTCGATTCCAATGGGTGGTGTTGATGTTGTATTAGGAGTCTAATGGTTACAATCTTTGGGGATGATAGATTTTACCTTTCAAGAAATTTTATTGAAAATTTCCTGGGAAGAAAAGAAAATTGAATTAAGAGTCATCATAGGGAAACCGATGAAGATTATCATCTCTAATGGCATGAAAAATATTTTTAAAAAATAACAACAAGGCATAATTTCACAATTCTGCTCACTAGTTGTTCAAACATCAAAATCATTTGTTTCTCTAGATATCCAAAGAATCTTGGACAATAATTCCAAGGTATTTAAGACTCCCAACGACCTCCCACCTCTTCATGGTCATGATAATTCTATTCACTTGATTCCAGGAATCATTCCTCCAAACATAAGACCTTACAGATATACATATGCCCAAAAGAGTGAAATTGAACGTATGGTTACAAAAGTGCTAGAGGTAGATATAATTCAACCTAGCCAAAGTTCTTTCTCTACTCTAGTAGTATTGTTACACAAGAAGTATGGATCATGGTGTATGTGTTCAGATTATAGGGAGCTCAACAAGCTCACTATTAAGATAAGTTTCTCATTCCTACCAATCATGAATTGTTGGATGCATTACATGGAGAAATTTACTTCGCCAAGCAGGGTCTTCGTTCAGGATATCATCAAATTAGAATGAATACTGAAGAATTCTAAAAACAACATTAATAACTCATGAAGGTCATTATGAATTTTTTATCATGCCTTTTGGCCTTACTTATGCACCTTCCATATTTCAATGTTTGATAAATTCCAATTTAAAACCCTTGCCTAGAAAACCTATGTTAGTATTTTTTGATGATATAATAATCTACAACAAGTCTTGGAAGGATCATGTTCAACACATTGACAAGGTGCTCAAACTATTGGAGGAGAAACAATTGTATACAAAAACCTCCAAATGTTTCTTTGGGGCACAAGAGGTGGAATATTTGGGTCATATTGTATCTCATGAGAATGTTAAGGTAGATCCTAAAAAAATAAAGCCACCAAGAAATGGAAAATCCCCACAACCCTAAAGCATATTCGAGGATTTCTCAGGTTCATAGGGTATTATCACAAGTTTGTTAATAATTATGGGAAAATAACAACACTAAAAAAATTACGGATGAAAGATGCATTTTTTGGACTCCAGAATCAACTAATTCCTTTGAACATCTTAAAGAAGCAATGTGCCAAGCTCTGGTTTTAGCTACTGCAGACTTCACAAAAACCTTTATGGTGTAAAGTGATGCCTCAAGAAATAGAATTGGTGTTATTTTAATGCAATAAATAAGACCCATTTCTTTACAAAGTTTTCCAATAAAGGGAAAGTATTTACACAAAACTATTTATGAGAATCAAATGTTGGAAACAATACATGCCCTAATGTAATGGCATCCTTAACTGATGGGAAGACACTTCAAGATGAAAACAGATCATGATAGTCAAAAATTATTTATGTAACAAATATTTTATTTAGAATAGCAACAAAAATGGGTCACTAAGATGTTGGTTATGACTTTGAAATCATTTAAAAAATTGGGAAGCAAAATGATGTTGCAGATGCATTCTCAAGAACGGATGAGGATGTGGAAGCTTTGCTCTATTCGATTTCTATTATCCAACCTGACTGGATAATTGAAGCAAGTGAGGAATGGAATAATGATGAAGAGGTGTGGACACTCATTCAAAAATTTCAACAAATCCCAATACATATGATACATTTATCTAGAAAAATCACTTGTTATGGTACAAAGATCGCTTATATCTGTTAATTTTTGAACTCGTCGTAAAATTCTACCTTAGACAAATCCGATGACCGTAGTAATGATTTCATTAAATTCCTCTTTTCTATAGGACCAAAATCAACCTAAATATCACCCAATTTGGTCAAGCAGAAGTTGAGTTATGAATTATTTTATTCATATGTGTATTATGGACTGGGTCAGCCCTAACCACGTGAGTAATTGCTTGGGTTAGCCTTAACCCCAAGTCAACCCTCAGGAAAGCATATAAATAAAAGAGACCTCAAGATGATTTGGACACATCTTCTCTTCTATTTTTTCTTGGTTCACATAGGTTCAATGGAAGGAGCTCTCTCAAGGGTCTAAAATCATAATAGAAAGGTTCACTCTCTGTCAGGGTCTTCTAGATCTCGGTCGTTGGCGCAAAACAAGAAATGTTGGTCTCTAGAAAATCACACATATGAGAGTGACTACAGACCCTTGGATGCTGGCATAGAGGCTTATGGGAGTGACTATGGCTTCAAAGATAGATATGCAGGTATCAAGCCCCAGTCGCTTGCACAAAGTGGTCCTAGGAGTGAGTAGGAAATCTCGGTTGCTCACACAACAACAATGAGGGAGTGACTCTAGGTTTTAAATGTATTACACCATAGTAACATGCATAAATAATTTCTAAGAGTGATTGTACACTCACCGTCACCTGCATAGAGTGATCGAGGGAGCGACCAGGGATTTTCGGTCGCACATAGATAGTTTTCATGAGAGAACCTGAGTTCATACCTAGGGTTTGACATATTGACCTTAGTGATCTGGTATATCTGAGTTCTCTCTACTATTATACAAATGTGTATATTTTTAGATCTGATATTTTAGTTTCCGTTGCAATCATATGTATTTAGCTCATTGATAGTGACAACAATTTTCAATAGTGTTCAACACAGTGACAATAATATACAACAGTTGACATCAGTTTGTGATAGTACGTTACAACCATTTGTGTGAGGGTTCTGATTCCTAGCCTGATTAGATTTGTTTCATATATATCATTATTATTTTTCTTCATAGATAAATTTATGGATCATTGTACTCTCGTTTTCTGCATCATTTGATGACGATCTAAGAAGAAGAAGATTTGCAAGTGTTTCCCCATATTGGGTTTTACCATGGTATTGGACCAATCCTGGTATCTCTCTATGTGTGCATGATTTCTTCTACTATTCCTTTTATGTTCCGCTTCATTGATATGTTGGTGGTGTTATTTCTTTCTATGTAATTGCATATGTTGATATATAATGGTGTAGATCTGAATAATGTAATGATGGTATGGGGTGAAATTAAAGTATTAATGGTTAAATGAAATGATAAAAGTAAATAAAAATGTATCCCTAATAAAATTTAACATGGTAACAGAGTTGGGCTAAAGAAAATCCATGGAGATCACCTTGATAATGACACCTTTGATGGAAGCAAGAAGAGGATGGTGGAGACCTAAAAGAATTCTAGGGTTTGAAGAAAAACTTGGGCATCTTGATGATTAGGGTTTTATGGATTTTATGAGGTTAAGGTTGGAGATAAAAGCTTGGTTTATGGAAAATACTTGATATTTGATGTATGAAACTCTAGCATGGTCCATTCTCAAGCCTTGATGAATATTCGATGAAGCCCTAGATGGGATTGTCCCTAACAAATATGGTTGGATACTTGAAGATAGCATTGGTATATCGACCATAGACATTTATGGCTCTTAAATATTGGTTCAAGAGGGACAGGATCACCTCTCATTTAAGATAAGTATTTTTTGACTTATGATGCTTCTTACTTGTTAGACTTATGGATCTACTGATTATGTTTATTTCTTATACTTTCTGCATATGTATTTGAGTATATGGATATTTCTAACATCCTTGATGAGATGTGATGAGTAGATCCTTCTTAAGGATCATTTTGAGATGCATATATGGAAATAGACAAAGAGGTACTTGATGAAAAGATAACAAAGTTCTCCAAGTGGCCTATGTCTAATGAATATGTGCCCAGGTATTTGAATACCACAAGGTATTATGAAAATGTCTCTTTCTTTCCTATGATGAAAAGATGCATTTAGTGCTGAACATTTTGACCTTCTTGACTTCTATGAGGTTATCTAATGTTGATACATTGATACACTTGATGTCTGGCTAACGTCTATGATCTATCTATTGGATATCTTAATCCTATAAAGAAGGCTAGCACCTTGGCTCTAGAAA
The DNA here is from genome assembly GCA_000404065.3 of Pinus taeda. Lineage (NCBI taxonomy): Eukaryota > Viridiplantae > Streptophyta > Pinopsida > Pinales > Pinaceae > Pinus > Pinus taeda. Next base: position 70,966 of record APFE031384446.1, on the reverse strand, counting down.
ATGATACTCTTGATACTTGGCATGATGGATTTCATATAGAAGGATAGTTCATTGACTCCTATACATGATTCAGTTGGTAATGCTTCTAAAAATCATGATGAAAGAATATGTAAAGAGTGTTTGACACTCTATTTGTTTAATAAAGCTTTATTGAATGACATAATTTGATCTCATTGGTCATGAAGAGCATGGTAACCTTGATATGAGAGGCATAAGTGTAAGATTGACAAGTGGATCTCCTAAGAACTATGGTATTGTCTTAATGACATATGCTTAAATTGAATTCCATAACTTGATGGAGTGACTTGATAAACAGTGTTATTGTGTTTGACATCTATTTGCTGCTTTAAGTCTAACCTTTGATGAAATATTGATGTCATGATGCTGATAGCCATATGTTTATGATCTAACAGATCTTTTGTTTCATGACTCAAGTAGAGGCAGGTTTTTTACATGAACACATATGAATGATGCAGATCCCTAGTCAGAGGTAGAATCTCTTCTCAAGATATTTACCCTTATTACTATTTGTATTCTATGTTGCTAAAGTATGATTTATGTGCATATGATAGTATTGATATATAGCAGAGTCTTAGATCTAAATTCTTTATATAAATTAGGGTTTCTCTTTTGGACACAATCAAAGATCTAGGATATTTCATCCCTGAATGGATGCATGCTAAGGCCTAGAGAACATCCAAGCAACTAAAGTCACTCTCATGATAACTTGGAGAGAGAAACCATGGGTTTGAATTTTGTTGACCAACATCTGAATCATTCTGAAGAAGTGTTGTAAATGAAATCAGATGGTCACCTGGAAGATATCATTATTGTAGATGTATTGCAGATAACAACAAGATCTGATAGCAAGAATAGGTTGAATGTTTACCATAACATGAACATGTAGATTGAACTTGTGTTCGCAGATGAATTGGACATACATATAGATATGTCACTACATTTTTTCTACAAGACATTGGCGTGATTTTTCATTACTAGTGTTTTGTCATGATGCTTGACAATAAATTTGAATTGATGATTAAGATGTGCTTTAACTATAGATCTCTCTACGATAGCATTTGGACTTGACCTCGTGTCTAGTGATCTAATATGGCCATTGTTGATTTTCCTTGATATCAATAATATGAGGGCATATGACTTATGTGGGCATTTGGATATTGGCCTCCTTATTCTTAGCACAATGGTTGAGATAATGATAGTTGTGAATTGGCATGAAAAAATGGAACTTGCATGAGTCATCCTTGTTGTATGCATTTTCACCTAGCGAAAAAAATGAATTATGTAATGCTTATGAGAATGACTTGATAAATTTCAGATTGATAATTCATGACTTGTTGGTATGATGAAGTCATGATTTGATATGAGATCCTCCTGTCTCCTGGTTGAAAGTATTAATACTATGGTAATGATGACTTTGATAATGGTCGTGATCTGGCTTCTAAACTCTGATGAGTTGACCTTATTGATTCATGGTACAACATCAAGTCATCTAAGTATGATTATGTTGGCTTAGCAAGGCATTATGCTTAGAGCATTCCAATCTAGATATTTCTAGATTTGACAGTTATCTGATGAAGTCAGGATGATGTGTTCCAAGGTATGGCTTTGATATTGATTATGGTTTTGGTTTTGTATCCCGATGATCTAACTATGATAGGTCATGAGCCTCTGATGATATAAATCAGAGGGTGATGGCTTATGAAGATTGAAATGATGTATCATGGTATGATGAATCGATTTCTGGAATTTGGGAAATAAATTTTATATTACAAATCTATTGGAAAAAAATTTTGAATAATGAAAGTGATTATCTTTGGATACTCTAATTTGAAGTTCAAGATGTTGTTGAACTTGACATGGCATCCAAAGGTTGAAGCATTGATGTTCAATTTTGAACATCCATCTGTATATGTATGATGTGCATAGAACCTTAATGAATTCATGAGCGAGTTACTTCACTCACATATAGTTTTCACCGAGCATGCTTTGAAATATCTACATGAGGTGTTCTAATTTGAGAATTTGATATTTCTCCTATGATATGTATTTGCATAGATGTATGGCTGATATTTGTGATTATTGTTGATAAGAACATTGGATGCTACTTTAGTATGTGATCTTCCATGATATATTGGATGAGAGGTCCATAGCATGACTGAGGTTGATCATGATGTTGCTAGCATGACTAATTGTGAGGCATGATACATAAGCTCCTTAGAGAGTTGTTTGAGCACGATCTAGATATGAATTGGATACATTGTGATGATCCTATTGATAGTAAGTCCCATATTTATATTTGGGACCGAGATACTATCATATATTGAGTCAGTACAGTTCTTTGAAACAATCTCAAGCTTGTGGTTGGAACCTCCTTGAGAGGGAGGATTATTATGGTATCCTTTTGTGATTCACATGATTATATATGACTTAACATGATACTTTATTTGATGTTTTCTTTGTACAGGAAACACCTGCTATTGAGACAAGATGATGATGAGAGTAGTGTTGATTAAAGACATTGAGAAAACTCTTCCTACCTTTCTTGAGCTCCCAGGGTGAGGAATTGAGATAAAGGGCTCTTAGGGTTGAGGGAACTCTAGACAATAGGGTGTTACCCTATCTGTTACCCAGGGTTGAAGAATGTTTCTCCCCTATCTTTATAGGCTTAAATAATGCTGCTCCCGTACTTGATATTTTAAGAGTATACCCAAGTTGGCATCATACCCTCAAGAAGGCCAACTTAATGGGCATAACACTCCTCATTTTGGCCAACGAGTTGAGAGTGTACTTGGGGTGTACAACGGAAGTCGATTATGATGAAGGTGTTCTACCACATGACTACTTAGGGTCATCAATGGGAAGATCAATAGTAAATAGGATGGGTTGAGATAACCCGATATGATTTCGGGTTGAGGATAAGCTCCACAATGAAATTCTAGGGTCAACGGTGTAATCCCCTGTGTGATGGGTTATCCTATTGCTCGTTATGGGTGGAAGCTATTTCTCCACGATGTGGTTCCAAGTTGTGACATGCTCCTTGATGATATGCTCTCTGATAACGATTGATGATGATATCTCAGGTAGTAGCCCGCTGATAGAGATTTCAAATAGCAGCCTAATTGGATAAAGGGTGGTAGCTTAAGCTCCCCTCCGGTAACAAATTCTTATTCTTCTAGATTCGAGAATGTTCACCATACAAGCAGGAAGATTCATGTGATAAGCAGTAATAATCAAAGGATAGATTGAGATGTACAATGATGATTTGTGATGATGAGACACTCAATATGTACATGGAATAATTACTACATGACAAATATGATCTATGAAGATTCATGATGACACTCAATTATTCCATAATAGCATATTGTTTGATGGAAAAATATTGGCAAGTGGAATTCTTCCTAATTGAGAGGGAGTGTTAATTTTTGAAACTACGGTAAAATTTCACCTTGGATATCTCAAATGAATAGGATAATGCTTGCATTAAATTCTTCTTTTTGAGAGGACCAAAATCGACCTAAGGATCACCCAATTTGGTCAAGCAGAAGTTGAGTTATGAATTATTTTATTCATACATGTATTATGGAATGGGTCGGGCCTAACCACATGAGTAATTGCTTGGGTCATCCTTAACCCCAAGTGAACCCTCAGGAAATCCTATAAATAGAAGATACGTCAATAAAATTTGGATGCATATTATCTTCTCTTTTTTCTTCATTCGCACAGGTTCGACGAAAGGAGTTCATTCAAGGGTCTGAAATCATAGGCAAAAGGTTCACTATGGGTTAGAGTCTTTTAGATCTGAGTTGCTAGCATAGAACAAGGAATTCTAGTCCCATTACATTGGCCTAAAAGCTTATGAGAGTGACTATAGACACTTGGATTCTAGTATAAAGGATTATGGGAGTGACTACGGCTTCAAAGATAGATTTGGAGGTATCAGTCCTTGGTCGCTCTCACAGAGTGGTCCTGAGAGCGACCAAGACATCTCAGTCACTCGCACAACGACAATATGGTAGCGAATATGTGTTTTAAATGTATTAAATGTAAATACTTCCTGTGACTGACCGTATAGTCATAGTCGCCCACATACAGTGATCGAGAGAGCGACCAGGGAATTTCGGTCGCACATAGACAATTTTGATGAGAGCGACCCGAGTTCAGATCTAGGGTTTGATATTTTGACTTGAGTTGACTTCAGTGATCTAGTAGATCTGGGTTTCTCTCTTTTGTTATATATATCTGTAGATCTATATATCTGATTTTTTAGTTTCCACTGTAATCATATGTATCTTTCACATTAACAGTGACAACAATTCTCAGTAGTGTTCAACACAGTGACAACCTTATACAACAGTTGACATCACTTTGTGATAATACATTACAACCATCTACATGAGGGTTCTGGTTTCTAGCATGGTTAGATCTGTTTCATAGATATTATTATTTCTCTTCTACATAGATAAAGTTATGTATCATTGTACTCTCTTTTTCTACATCATTTGATGACGATCTGAGATGAAGAATATTTGCAAGGGTTTTCCCCATAGTGGGTTTTTCCCTAGTCTTGGACCAATCCTAGTGTCTCTATATGTGTGCATGCTTTCTTCTATTGTTCCTTTTATGTTTTGTTACATTGATGCTGTTGGTGATGTTGTTTCTTTCTATGTAATTGCATATGCTGATATATAATGGTGTAGATATTAATAATGCAATGATGATATGGGGTTAACTTAAAATATTAATGGTAAAATGCAATTATCAATGTAAAGAACAATGCTAACCTAAGAAATTTTAACAATATCGATGTAAGAATTCCCAACTCAAACAAAATATTCTTTTGGAACTACAAACCTCTCCTTTAGGAGGGCGCTCAGTATTTTTAGAAACATACCACAGGGTCAAGAAGGTTTTTTTTGGGATGGACTTAATTCTAATATTTAGATGTTTGTGGTAGAATGTTTGGTTTTCCAACAAAATAAAGTTGAGACAATTAAGACACGAAGTCTGTTACAACCTTTCATCGTTCCAAGTCAATGTTGGGGGGAGGTCTGAATGTATTGTATCATAGGTTTACCCAAGTCTGAAGGAAAGAGTGTCATCATGGTGGTATTTGATATACTTACCAAGTATGCTCACTTTTGCACATTATCTCATTCTTTTAAAGACAATATACTTGTTAATGAATTTATGGAAACAATTAAAATGCTACATGGAAACCCAAATATTATTGTACACGACAAAGATCCCATTTTCACTGGAGTTTTTTTGGACAAAATTATTTTCTTTCCTTGGTACTCAATTAGCTCATAACTCATCTTATCATCCTCAATCTGATGGGAAAAATGAGATAGTGAACAAAAGTTTGGAAGGATATCTTTGTTGGTTTGTATCTAATAAACAAACACAATGAGTCAAGTGGTTACCTTTGGTCGAATGGTGGTATAGCACTTCCTTAAATACTGTATAAAAAATGACCCCATTTAGGGCACTTATGTATAGCATCGACTATTGGGCCTCATAATTTTAATAAATTCCTTGCCTTACTTCTTAGTTTTCATACTATTTTCTAAGTATTTCTTTTAAATATATCATGATAACTTATGTAGTATGGGTTTTAGTAGTGTTTTATATGAACTTATTGTTTTATCATCTTATGAATGGATTTCACTGATAAAATGCTATTTACTTACACATGGATTCTTATTCTAGGCATAAACCTACTAATGCAATGGTGTTTGATGTTGCTTATTGGGATGGACATAAGATATATAGTAGCATTAGATTATTATAATATGTCTGGAGTAAATTAGTTGAAGACAAGATGCCAACCTGATCCTTCAGATGTATTAAAGATCTTTATAGCTTAAATAAGCATCCTATGAATCTTTAGATTCTCACGATAACTCGTTATTAGAAATAGTTTTTTTGTCCTTATCTTTTCTCGATGTAATATTAAAAAAATGCATTAAGTCTTGAAAGGGATTGGTTGCTCAAGTTGTAATATTGTTTTGAGATAAAATCAGACCTATGGAGATATTGACTGTAATTGTTTCTGTAATTGAATGGAAGTGCTTATTGCTTGAAGTTAACCTGTTGTTCTAATTCTCTTTTAAGGAAGTTTGATTTTGGACTTGGGCCTGATCTTGGAACCAACATTGTCTTCTCTTGTATCATTAAATTGGTGTTTTATTCTATTGTTTCAGCTATTCCTATTTGCATAATTTCTCTTCATTTCTCATTTCTTGTTCATTAAATCTAACGCTCTGTTTGGATCATTTTATTGAAATCGTTATAGAATAGATATGTTGTAGTTAATGTGTTAAGAGTAATTTTCCTCCTTTTTTCTTCTGTATATTATCACATGTTGCTATTTCATTTACTTAGTTACTTTTGGTAATATTATTTTGTAGTATTACTTTTCTATTATGTAGTTGTTCTTCCTTAAGAAACAAATTGGTATCCGGTAGATCTTCTTTTATTGTTTCCTTAGAAGCATTTAATTTAAAAGTTAAAGCTTTGAATGATTGGTTATAATTATAAATTGTATTTTGAGTTGATTTCTTTGATATTCCATCTTTTCTTTTCAGTAAGATATAAATAGTTAGTCATACCAGTATTTCCCTGAATAAACTATCCTGATAACATTGAAATAGAAAAAATAAACCTCGGGTTATTGAATTAATACGTAGTAGTTGATTGGCCCTTTTTATGAACAATTAATTGGTTCAACATTTTGGCATTGTTTCCAGGATAGGTTGTCAAAGAGAGTGCTAATCATATCCCTAAGGGATGGGTATTAAAGACAAATGGTAAGAACCTACAAATGCACCAAGTAAAAAGTTTGTGCTAGTGCTTGACCTTGGTTGATATGTTTAGGTTGTTTTAGTGTGTATGACTAGAAATAAGCCTAAGACTAGGAACCAGATAGAGATAGACCATAAATCTACCCTGAAAATCACCAAAACCAAAGGTCAACTTGCCATTGGAAGAATGATCTTCATACATAAAATCATTCATAGATCAAAACCTCAAGCATCAATAGGTCCCAGACAGTGTCTAGGAATTGTTTTATTGTTATTTCCCCTCAAGTAGCAGGTCATATGCTACATCTAACGCTAAGATTCATGATAAAACTATAGGATTTGAGCAGAGCTTCCAAGGCATATATGTTAGGCATCTAATTCCTTATTATAAGAGTGAGGGGGACTCTTTTGACTTAAGGGAAGGGGGAGGTGAAACCAACGAACCATATCCATGACCTTTTGAGTAGGAATTATCTGCAACACCCATTGTGAGGTAAGAAACCAAAGTTTTTGACCTAAGTAGTGTTGTGAAACCTAGTCAAGGTACACAACCTCATCAAGATATTATTATTTTCCAGATAGTACCTCATGACTATGAGATTCCTAAATATTACTGACAGATCTTTGACTATATGGAAAATCCAGTAACAAGAATGAAAACCTTGACCATAGGGTATCATATTGTTGATCCATAGGCTAATGCATCGACAAAGGCTATCCCTCTACAAAATGTTCTGAAATTTCATGGGATGGCCTTTGAAGACACCGATGCATTTCTATTTGAGTTTGATGTTTTATTTCAAGGATATGATTATACTACCATCCCCAAAAAATTAAATTTGTTTCCTTCAACCTTAAAGGGAACAACATTATGATGGTTCATGGGACTAGGGGGTGGTACTATAACTTCATGGGATCAAATGAAACAAGAGTTTCTTACTAAATACCAAGATTATTTCTAATCTAGGGATATAAGAGAAAATATTTAAGATCATGTTAAAAGAAGATGAAACCCTGGAAAAATATGTTGAAATATTTCAAAATAATTTACAAAGATCATCATATACTACTCTACCTAAGGATGTGTTAAAATCTATGTTGATGAGAGGTATGAAAGATGAATGGATAGAAACTCTTAATTTAATGGGGTAGGATGACATTTCTAAAGAATAATATGATGACATTGTGAAACTACGTATCAGGTGTTCCCAAGGAAGTACAAGAACCAAGCTTGGAACTCGCGACCCTCTCAGTAGGTCCAACAGAATTGCAGAAGGAGGAGTTACACAAGCAGATATTGGAAATATATTAGAAGATTTTAAAACTAATATTTTAAGTACCTTGACAACACAATTGGATGGTTTACATGTAAAATAGAAATAGTCTGAAGTAGAACAAGCGTTGGTTATTTTTTGTCCTCGTTGGCAAAAGAAACACAGTTGTAAAGAATGTTTGTTCGATACATTTGAGATATGTGTTATTTTCCCCAAAGATCATTCAAATGATCGTTATCCCTCACTTCTTGGGTTAAAAGTTGATTTAAGGAAATTTAAGAAGAACTAGATCCAACGTATTTCATGGAAACGTGTCGACAATGGAAAACCGATCATTAGGTATACTACAAGACCCTTGTATGTTTTTTTCTAGATAGTTTTCTCAGCAGCGGTTTCCTAGATTAAATTGGCACGGCCAAAAACATTCTCCTAATACCAAGAAGTCTCAGCTGTATGATTTATCACCCTTGAAAAATTAGTCATTCCCTGGTCCTTCCTGGCCAAATCAACTATATCCCACAACAACATGGCATAATACATCAAATAGTTCATACCCTTTCAAATGGGAAAATCAATCTACTCAAGGACCAATGTGGTCCTAGAGTTGAAAACGCCCCACTGGGTCAAATAATCAACCAATGGGAGTGATGTCTAAGTCAAAAAAACAACCATCACTGCAACCTCCACTTCAATTTCATCTAAGTGCTCCACCTCCACTCTATCCTCAGTTACCTACACAGCCAAATCCGAATCCCAATAGTAGACCTGTGCAATTTTTTTAAATTCTGGAAAATTCGGCCTCTCCCCCTTCTTATCTGGAATGTAACGAATTACATCTAAGATTTGGGAGAACCACATTTCCAGAAGATCACCCAAAAAATCAAGATCAACTTGAAAATGATAAACCTACTAAGGATCAGTCTTTGACAGAACATTCCCATCCCAACATAATCATTACAGAGACGTCCATCAAACCAATTAAAAAATAGGAACCCATTGAGATTACAGATACTAATCCTCCATCCCCTAAGAGATTAATCGTAGTTAAAACACCTACATACCCTAAATTTTATCTCTTATGGGAATTAAAAAATTTATATATCAAAATTCCTCTCCTACATTTTTAGAGAAATACCCATTTATGCTAAAACCATTAAAGGATTATGTGTCAAAAAGCTTGGTAGGGAGCCAAAATATTCTCCTACAGTCCATGTTTTAGGGAAAATCTTTGATCTCATCCTGGGAAACAAGTACCCATTAAATATGATGACCTTGGAAACCCTGTAGTTACAATTCAGATTCAGGGATATAATTTCTTAAATACTTTGGTGGACTTGGGAGCAGCCATAAATATTAAAACGCTCGAAACCTATGGAATCCTTAGAATAACCATATTTAAACCAACTCCAATGATGTTGAATTTGTCTAACCGATCAATAGTAAAACTGAAGGGGATTTTAGACGATGTCATTATTTCCATAGATTCCTAGGAATACCTAGTATATTTTTGTTAATTTGATGGGGCCTGGCCCAGGTGCAATTTTTTTTACACCAACCAAGAAAACCGTAACTACTGGCCCTCTCAGCAACAACCTGTGTAATGCAGGCTGCAATCTCACCTGAAATAGTATTGAGGTATGACAGAACCAAGTTTTTGCATCCAAATTTTAATGTGATAGGTTCCTGTGGTTCCCATGGCTTATTTCTATCTTCATGAACCCTAATCCTTCTGAAACAAATAATTACAGTAAATTATCTTAAACAATATCTAGATCTTCATGAAGGCCTTTAATCATTCATAACATGCATAAATAGTACAGATCTATTACTTTTGTGAACAATCTAAGCATTAATTCATATAAATTTCAACCCAAAGAGAAAATACAGAAACTAGATGAAGTAAGAAATAATATACAGGTACATAGAAAATGTCTCAAAACTGTTTTTATTAGGTATAATCATTGAAGTATAGACACCCTTTCCCTGCGCACTCAGCTGTAGGGGTCCGCACACTCAACCTGCAAACTTACCAAGGTCTTTGGCACTCAGCTACAAGAGCCTTCCCCTTCGCCTAAGTACAAGAAACAAATCTTTCCTGTCTTAGCTTACTTGGCCTTACAAATATTTCTCACATTAGATGCTCTACTAGACTCTCTATGACTCCTCTATTTATACCCTTTCTTTTGCAATACCATGGTTCATAGACCATGGGCAGGTCTCAAAACCTTCCAATCACCTACCCACCTAAGGGACTAAATCCTCTTTGACTCTGACTAGCTTTGCGCTTTGCTTCCACATTTCACAGAGACTTTACAACTTTACAAAAAGAAATTACAAAATTTATTAAAATTTATCCCAGGGACCCCTTCCCAACTGGCCCCCAACACAATTTGGTGACTCGTCTGTTGGCATTATGATACATATGTTGTACTTGATGGCAACCCACTCATCTCAGATGATAAATTATAGTGCAGCAAAGTTCACGCACTTTCATGAAGATAAAAGTTTATTTCATGTAAAAAATTTCACGCACTTTTATGTGGAGAAAAAGTTTATTTCATGTGGAGAAAAGTTCACGCACTTTCATGGTTGGTTCATGGTATTGGTCCAACAGTTTTTTGATCCTATGGTTTTGGTCTGTGGTATTGCATCCAAAAGTGTTGATCCCAAGTATTGGGTTCATGGTATTGTGTTATTATGGTTTTGGACCGTGGTATTGTGAAAGGCCTAAGACTATAAAAGGGGAAGGAGATCATTTGGCAAAGCATCATCTGAATTGTTATTGAATATCCGATAAAGTGCTAGATCTGGAATACTGTGATTGGGTTATGGTGCAGATCTGGATCTGAATGAAGGAGGAACCTTAGCACAAAGAGAAGGATAAGTCCTATTGATGGGTCATAATATTTAAGCTTGAATGATAATATCTTTTGTTCTGGGTTCAGATTTGGTGTGTGGTTACTGTTACTATGATTTGGATACAGCTGTCAGAGAAGTGTCTACTTGATTAAGTGCTAATTGGTGAAAAGGAGATTGTTTGATGCAGAAATTCTTGATGATTGATTGATGTTCATGGATCCAGTCTGAAAATTTATGAAACGTGGTCCCTGGAAGAAAGAGAAGGTTGTAGCCTTCTGTAGGCCAGCACCTACGTACTAGTATCTTGGTTAGTGCAAGAGCTAAGGGGGTTGTAGCTCCCTTCCAAGAGAAGTTGGAAAACGAGAGAGGGTTGGAGCTCACTGCAGGTTGCAGCCTACGTACTGGTAAAGGACTGCACCAATACAATTGTAAAAATAAGTTTCTAATTAAAGAGAAGATAGAGACGAATTGCAGCGGGTGGTTTTCACCCACATTGGGTTTCCACCTTATATCTTGTGTTCTTGTGTGTGATTGTCTTCTACTCTATTTTACTGTTTCTGGTTATTGGTTATTTGATACACAGATTAACAATCAACATCTAAAAGATAAAGTAAATTATAAGTTTGCATAGTATACGCGGGTTTCCTTCTACATAGTTGCGGGTTTAATTAACTGAAGTAGCGTATATCATGTGGATTTGAAAAAGGAATATTTGACTTGATAATATTGATTCACCCCCCTTCTTAGTATTATTTCCAACAGGGTGCCCCAAGAAAGCAACGACCTACGTAATGATGCAGGTAGGGTCTTTCCATAAGTTGGTCTCAGTGCAAGGTTGATGAGGTGGATGAAGTGATGCAGATGGGTTATTTCGTATGCAGGGATGATAGGCCCAATGTAGAATGTGGGAGTGCATTCAACTTTATCTGAAAACAAATAAATGAGGTGGCCCTGGAGTAGGGTTGGTAAGCAATAAGTAAAGAAGAGGAGAATGTGGCTAATATTTAATATGTACAAATGAGATGACTCCCAAACCTGAGTGTATGGTCATGGATCCTCATAGTGTAAGGTGATCTATAAAATGAGGTGATCCATGTATGGGAGGTGCTATTGAATAGCATGGACGTTTACTAGGTGCAAGTGGAAGGTTGTGGTAAATGTGGTTGTGATGATGGAACCTATGGTGAATTTCAGGGAAATGATGTTAGGATATGTAAACATTTGTGGGAATCCTATCATGTTGAGTGGAGAATGATACCTTAACTATCGATAGTCATTGAGGAACTGATTCTTCTAAGAAACTGCTAGAAAACCTACAACTTCAACAACCAATACCACAAGTGAAAACATTTTAATGAAATCATAAGTAAGTTGAAAATGTTTTGAACAAGATGAATAAAAAAACATGGAAAGTTGCACCTCATCGGCACTCTAAAACATAAAATGGGACCAAAAATGAGTATGTTCTTGAAATGGAACTGGAGGTACCATGATGAAGATGACATCATCCTAGTCCTATTGTTGATGACTGTTTTGTGAAAGGAGGTCCTGAGTTCCCGAACTGGCCACAAGAAGGTGACACAGAGGGCAATATATAGGGTGAAGTTGGTCATATGCAACATCATTTGTACTTGCTGGCATGGACTATAGAGCTAGGTCCACGAGTTGTTTTCTTCTATTGTTGTCAACATGTGCACATGGGTAGTGCGCGCGGATAGCCAGCTAAGAGGTCACTACCCAAACCTTGTGAATTTGCTAGCTTAGGGTGTATAGGTCATACACAATGGTGTGTAAGGGAGTTTTTAGGGAAAAATCCAAAACCCCATGTGAGCAATTATGAAATAGTCACGCGGGGGTGTGTAAGTGTAGTTAGAGCAGTCATGCGATTGTGTGACTGTGGGTAAAAGATTCATGAGGTATTCATGCCAAGGACCTCATGGCTTTGGGGGTAACAAGAACACGAGCACGTGACTATCTAAGGAAAAATTACATGGCTTGCACATCTGCGCGAGAAATAGAGTCGGCCAAGGGACTGACATCCTTGCAGGTAAGGGGATGACAATCATGTGGGTGTGCGATTGTACAGGGAAAATCAGTATGGTATTGCATGCCTATTTGAGGAATAGACACGCGATCACACACTTTCTATTCAAATAAGTGTGTGGGCAGATACAAAGAAAAATTTAAGCCTTCGAGGCTAATTTTTTGTTTTCTTCATGGTTTTTGGATATTTTCATTTCTTTAATCTAATGATTGTTTTTGCAGGACCCTCTCTCTGCATTTTCACTCAATTGTGCTTCTATCACCTCTCTCGAAATTTTGCAAGCCCTCTTGAACCTATTTTTGGCCAAGAAACTTGAATTTTCAATTATTTTCGTCGATTGCATGAATTTTGTTGCAAACAAATGCGTGGTTCATGCTCCTGTGCATAAGAAAACCTGCACAATTTACAAAGAGCACAAAAAACTAGTGTAATTTTTCTTTCCTGGGTGATTGGAAACCTTTAGTGAATTGCCTTCACCTCTGCATATTTTTTCCAGTTAGTTCAGATTTTGTAGTTGCTTTACTAATTATTATTAACAGAGTAATTACATATTCTTTAGTTTAAATTTGAATTGCACACATAGCTTAATTAAGAGGAAAATTAAGTGGTCATAATCCACACATCGTTTTCAATTTATTTTACTATTTTTCACAACTCACATAATGTAATTAGTAAAGGAGTAAGTGGCCCAGTATCCACACATCTTGTTTACTAACAAAAGCATTTTATTTCATTAGTTTTGGCTGTTACTAAAGAAAGGGAGTAGCCCCTTCTTCCCTTGCGTCTTTTAGATGATCTTGGGCTTTCATATGAAACATGTCTTAAAGCACTTGAGTTTTCCATCTCCCTTTAGGCACACATAGTGTAATAAGAAGGAAGTAAGTGGCCCACTATTCACATATTATTTCTTTTCATGCAAGGAACAATAAAAAATTAGTGTAAGTAAAGGATATTATAAAGGATCATCACATATCCACATCTTCTCGCACTTTGTATGTTCAATTTACCACTTGCACACACATTACACATCACACACTAAAATTCTCTAAACTTTGTACAAACGACATCCAATTTCAGGAAATTTTGTACTTAGTTTACTTTAGCTTACATTTTCACACCATAACTGAAGAAAGGTTCCTAAAAGAAACCATAACTTGAACCAACTAAATTTCCCATAGGGACCATAAATGATTTCATAGTTTAGGTTAGGACCATTAGGGGTCAACATCCCATGAGCCACCATGGTCATGTTATATTTTGAAACATATAAGTTGACTTTTTAGGGTGCTTCAAATCCTTCAGCAACCCATAGGAAAGAATACATGAGCACATTAGAGACCTAATTTAGAGGGGGTTCGAATTAGGTCCAGTGCATGCAGTACTATATGGGGCTACCCGACCTATATAGTGCTTGAAACTGGTAACTGATTACCAAGAAGTGAAAGGCTCAAATGTTCATGTCAGAAAAAGGTTTCTTATTGGCGAATATTAGGGCATCATTTCCCTATATGTGGAGGTGCAGGAAGCACTAAAGACTCATTCATTATCTTGGTTGATATTTTTGGCTACTAGAAGAATGATTATTTCTTTCAAGATGTATCCATAATAACATTCATGAAAGATATCACTGCAAGGCCCATTTACTTTGAGAGTGGTAAGGACGAATAGGTATTCATAGGATATTTTATCATACGCAAAAACAAACAAAAAACCATTTTTCTTTTTTGATTAATCACATAGCACAAATTAAAGGGAAAATAACCACTTATTTTTCACTTTGTTTTATGTATGTGATTTCTCTTTGATTCATATCCCCTTCCCTCATCACAAGAAGTGACACACACTCCACTTGAAACCATAGGGAACCCCATGGTTCCCTGTCACTCTAGGAACTTCCAAAACCTCCCCCCATTACTAGGAGGTGTGTCAGGTCTCTCACCATTTAGGCGTAGAAGACATCATGAAATCACCATTATAGGATCATATTTTATCAATACATATTTGATTCAAACCCCTCCCCCTCAAAGTACTCCTTTCAATACCCCTTAAGGGACAACTCAAGTTATCCCTTAGGGGATCCCACACACCACCCTTCCATAGATTCCACACAGTTCCCACCAGGTGTTGGATTGAGGGGGCCTAACCTAGGTTCAACGTTAATTAGCCAAATAAATCCCTACACTACTGGCCCTTTTGGCATCAGCCCATGGAGTGTGGACCAAAGTCTCACTTGAAGCAATATGGGAGGATGCTAGAACCAAGTTTCTGCACCCTGAGATGTTTTTGATGTCGTTTGATTCCTTCTATACTTGCCTTCGCACATGTTGCTTCACCCTAGGGATTTCAAGATGATCCCTTTATTCTAGCGCTCAATCCCTCCACGAAAGAGTATGATCAAAATTTGCACAACCCCAACTGGCTGCCCAAGTACTTTCACGCCGCTATGGCAGCGTACCGTGCAGATTCCCCAATTAATCTATGTGAATTTCTTATCTTATCAAACAATTATTATTAACACCGCATAAACAGATATTCGTAAATTTGTTCAATTATCCAATGTAATTACAGTTATTCACGCATCATATAAGCATAACAAAGGAAATTCATACATAAAATATTGAGATGCATCAATAGAACAAAGACATAGAAATTGCATAATATCTTTCTTTATTAATATCTTCCAAGTGTTTACGGACTCTATCCACCCTGTGCACATAGCTATAGGGGTCCGTGCACTCAACAGTGGACTTCTACCCTAGGCCTCTATGCACTCAGCCGCAGAGCCTATACCTATGCTACAACCCAAGACTTAGACTTCTTACTCCAGATCTATGACTCTCTTACATGATCCATCGATTGATTGATTCTAACTACTCAGAGCTTAACTCTTTTTATACCATTCCATGGTCCACAGACCATGGGTAGATCTCTTACATCCAATTTTACTTTACAAAACTAAGGGCGGACTACCCTTTATGACACACAACACCTTCGCGCTCGGTGACCACAAAATGTGGAGTCTTTATGATTTCATTACAAAATTTGACTCAAACATGGGCTTTTAGCCCCAAAATTGCCCTTGGGGGATCTTGCTCCCAAAAGGCCCTCGAGTCACTCAGGAGGTGTGGAGGTCTTTGCACGAAGTCCTTCCAGCTCGACCCGTATTACCGCTACCATGGTTGTGCACTAAGATTTTTCCTACTTCATGTCTTCCATTGTCTTCTCGGTCACTAATCCTGCGTTGTCATCCTAAATCTTTTGATGCGTCACTTGCAAAGTCGTAAGCTTGCCTTCAATATTTCCTGTGGCTGCGTAAGCTTCCTCTAGCTAGGGCTTTAGTCTATCCTATAGCACTACTTCCTTGTGCAGCGTTGTGTCCCCTTGTTCCTTCAGTTGCTTGGCCTATTGTAGCTTGGCTAGCCTCTATGTCAGTGCAATGGTTCACGCTGTGCCCTTAACTTCATTGTAGCGTTGTTGTAGCTTGTGCACTTCCGTCTTTAGCCTCTGTATATTTAGGTGCCCCTACAAGCTTGTCAGGACCTCAAATGATTGCTCGAACAACTGTGTGCAGTCGGCTACTGCACTTTCCACCTCCACTATTTCCTCTGTGACAATGGTTACCTGTTGTTCCTTTACTTCTAGCGGTATTGAAGGCTAGGCCCTCAACTATAGCTTGATAATTTGCAGGGTCAACTCCAGCTGAACCCACACCATATCAGTCTAAGTGTCGCGCACTCTTGTGGCCAACTTGTGGATGTGGACATCAACAAATCCTCCTGCAAAATGGCCAACTCTGGGACCATTCAGCATGCCTTCTCAATGACATGCATAATCCTCTTGCTTGGATTGGTCACCTCAGTCTCCGCGATGATGGAAACATTTCTCTCTAGGGCTATCTATTCATATTTGATCTGCAGTTCGTTTATCACCTGGAGGGCGCGGTGCTCTCGGGCCCTCAATCCTCGCGATGCCACAGACCCAGTGACACTTCCTTGCTTCTCCAATCACACAGCTTCCCAACCCGAGTAGTGTAGTTTAGAGTCTCGCGCCTCCTTTCAATTGCCTGGAGTGCTAAGATTGTGCTACCTTCATCTAGTCACATGGTCGGACCGCCAGTGTATGGTTTCAAGCGACTTCCATTCACCTTTCCTAGGAAGGGTTCTCCATTTAATTTGACCAGTTGCACCACTCCTCCATTGGTAATTACCTTAAATGTGCGCAGCTTAACGTGTCGATCATGCCATGCCTTTTCGCGTTGCTTTTGGACTTGTTGGTGAAATCTAGCTAAAAATATTTCTTCCTCCAGTTCATCCAGCTATGTGAGCCTCTTCTCCAAGGCTCTACGGTCCATCATACTTGTCAACACTGCTATGTGTAGACTAGGCACAATATATTCCATAGGCATTACCGCTTCAACACCATAGACAAGCCTAAAGGGGGTTTGTCCAGTCAATTGTCTCGTTTGATAAGCCCATAGTACTGTAGGCATGCGTAGGTCCCAATCACTTCGCTAAGCATTGAAAACCTTGGTCAACACATTTTCAAGCACTTTGTTAAATGCCTCCACTGTCCTGTTAGCCTGTGGGTGATAAGGTGTGCTCTTCTGGTGGTATACCTGAAATTCCTTCGTCAGCACGCTAATCATCTCATTCAGGAAGTGTGTGCCCCAATCACTCATCAAGATCCTTAGACATCCAAATTGCGTCAATACATGCTCAAAGAGGAATTTTGTAGCAGTCACACCTGTGCAATCCTTCATAGGCTGTGCCTCAACCTACCGAGTCAAATACTCCATCACGGTGATAATGTACCTTGCTCCCATCTTTCCTTGAGGCTGAATAGGTCCCACAAAATCTATCGCCCACTTCTCAAAGGGTTGCAACATCATTTGTGGATTCAAAGGCATATCATCCCTCCATGATGGCTTGCCAGTCCTTTGACACACATCGCACACCTTGCAATACACTTTTGAGTCCTAATGGAGGGTTGGCCACCACAACCTTGCACATAGAATCTTCTGCACAGTTGCTCTTCCTGCATAATGTCCTCCCGTGGTGCCCCCATGAGCATTCACGAGGATGTTGCTTCTTTCAAAATCAGGTACATACCATCACAATATCTCATTAGTCCCCATATTGTACAAATTCCCAACAATGATAGAGAAATATACCACGTGCACCACTAATTCCTTCTTTTGTTGGATAGTGTATCCTTCCGATGCAATTCCTGTCAGTAGGAAATGTATTATATCCTCAAAATTACCATCCGTGATGTGCACTGCAAATAGTTACGCATTCAGCAATCCTTCTTCCAAGTTAGTGGGTCCTCCCTTGTTTTGATGCATGACAGATGGTCTGGTCCCACATTCAGTCATCCAAGCTTCACAATAACTTCAAAATCATATTCCTGAAACAATAAGAGCCACCTGCAGATTATCCCCCCCCAACATAGGCTTATTGACCAGGTATTTCACCATGGAGTGATCAATATACATCTTAAAATTGCCTCCTAGCAAGTAGTGCCTAAAATTCTGGATCACATACACCATAGCTAGCCCTTCGCGCTCGGTGGTGGAATATTTCTTCTCTGCTTTGGATAATATTCAGTTTTCGAACATGATAGGATGGTCCAAGCCTTCTCCGCCAGCCTGTGTCAGTACTACTCCAAGCGTTATACTTGACGCGTCAACATGCACATGACATTCTTTCTTTTAGTCCGGGAAGACTAGAATCGATGCGATGACCATCTTTTCTTTTAATATATCCAAGCTCTTCTTATAGTCATCATTCCAACAGAATGTGACATCCTTCTTCAACAATTTCTCCATAGGCACAGTGATCTTATCTACTGTCACATCGTCCCAATAGTCTCCAATCTTCGTGAATTTTGGTTCTACCTCTGTACTAATGTTTACTTGTTTCGTTTTCAATGGCACGGTTATATCAGGGTTCTCAATTTGTGGTCCTTTAACCTCGCGGTTACCTTCTATTTCTGGAATGTTAATCTTCCACAGATCCTCATATTCTTCTTCAACAGTCACGTTATAGCATTCCAGCGCATGACCTAGCTGAGTATCCCACTCAAGCTAAACTAGGTCCAAAGGATCTTGTGGTATCTGAAAGATAGTTGCTTTCACTTCTTATAGCACCTCATCAATACAGTCAAATCCATATTCAAAACTGAATGTCACCAGAAAGCCCTCATGTAGGACATCCCATTCACCAGTACCATGGAGAAGCTCAGTTTCTACGTACCAATTCATTGGGACCACATCCAGGGTATGACAAAACAAGTACACCCACTCACGTTGGGGCTTTTCTCCATAAGCCTGGGCCCATTTGGCCAAATGCGTGTGCAGATCTTCCTGCGCATCATACTTGTCTGTCATTCACATCTTAGGCTCCCCAAGTCATGTTCTCATCATCCTCCTACATTTGTGCCAATCACCGAAGCTTCCCCTATGCGTACCCCACCATCTTGTGGGCGTAGCACGCAGTGTTGAGTCCAACGCCTGGAAGCGTTGCTTTTCTGGTACCTCCCTTTCAAATGCATCCAAAAAGATATCTACCTCATTCAGGCCATCATATGTAGGTAGATTTCTTACCTCTGAGGACACATAGTGTAGCGATCGAGTCATCATATTGCAGTTCAGCATAGTCACTTCATGTAATCGATTCTGCCAATATTTTTTCTCTTTATCGGAGTCTGAAGTGCAGGAACTCTCGCGATCCCAAGTAATTCGTCCATCTACGGTGGGATTCACCCAATATTGATCTCGCGTCGTTATCTTATAGATATAGTCCAAATTTTCATCGCTCTCATAGTCGCAGACTGGTTCAGTATACCATGATCCTTCAGCCAGATCGAGAGGTACTATTAAGCGTATCGATTTCTTCTCAAATATCATCTTTCGCTTCTTTAGGTTGATTACCCCATTAATATCAGTATCCTAGTCAATTGTGAGGAGCGTAGGATAGGGATTGTTGTCATCCACCATCTCTATTACTTCAAAATCAGTCAGCATGCTCGCACCTTCAATATCCACAATCACCCCCATACAGTTGCCCCATGGGGATGACCTTCTGTTGATTAACCATCCTTAGCCAAATCGAAGACCATTGTAGCATGGGTCTCCCCATCCATTCCCAAGTCTACTTTGGTAGGAAATTTGCATCTGACCCTAGGTCCAAAATCACCTCATCCATTTCATATTCTCCTATCTGCGTGGTCAGTCTCATCTCTTGTCCCATCCTTGTTTTATGCTTGTCAATCTTTCATACTATGTGCGGCTCACCTGGTGCAGTTCCAACGCATCTATTGATGAGCTCTTGTAACCCTTTCACAACCTTAGTATCGCAAAGTAACTTTATACAAGTCTCCAAGAAATATGTAAGCATAGAGGTGTCCATCTCCTACTCAAGCTTATCCTTGCTTCCTGAGGTGGAGGTCGTAGTGAACATCTTCTTAGCTTCCATGAAGGTTTCATGTGAGTGTTCCAAATCGAACATAGCCTCCTTCGTCGAAACTTTGCAATCCCATGTACTCTCTACTGGTTGTTTCCCCTTGTCATCTCCTGTCGCGATTCCACTCCTGAGCACTATATTTACGTTTGGATCTTCTTCGTGCAGCTCAGACCTCATCATCTGTAGGTTCTGAGTCAGTGGAGGTGGTAGTGCCCCTTTGTCATGTTATAAAATTATATATTATGGAGCAATGGAACACATAAAATATTGCAGAAATACAAACACAGAAAACACATAAAACAAGAGAGACACAGATATATGTGGTTCACCCATTTTGGGCTACGTCTACCCCGAACAGCCTGTCCTTTCTTTCTATTATCCAGCAAAATGAAGAGACACAACCTACAGCAGATCTATTGTAATGTCCTCTGTTTTCTCTCATAGTCTCACCTCTCTACTTCTCACTCGGAGAATACACATATATTACACAGACTCAATACAATGCCCTCATACAAAGAGAGGGGTTTCCTTCTAGGGAAAAAAACCCTAAACTAAACATAAGTTCTACCGTCAGATCATCCACCTAGTGAACGGCCCAAATTGACTAGAAATTACTATACTTTTACAAGGCAATTTTACATCTGCTTTTAGCTTCCTAGGGTATACATTCGACTGAAACAAAGACCTCTGAACAATCATGCTCCACACACAACAATCTCCCACTTGGATAATGATTGTAGCAACTCCACCACTACTTCATTTGCTGGACAATGAATCCTCTTTGGACTTGGTTGTTTCTCATCTTCATCGTCATCCTTGAAGACCAATTGAAACCGAGCATATTCTCAATTTCTCCCTGATTACAACCTTTGTTAGCATATCTGCAGGATTTTGGCTAGTGTGTATCTTTTCCATCTTCAACTCTCCATCTTCCAACACTGATCGTATGAAATGGTACTTGAGCTGTATGTGTTTAGTCCTGGAATGAAATGCTGAGTTCTTTGCAAGATGAATGGCACTTTGACTATCACTGTATTTTGTGCCCATATCATGCTCCTTACCCAATTCACCCATAAACCTTTGTAACCAAAACATTTCTTTACTAGCCTCTGTAGCAGCAACATACTCTGCTTCTGTTGTTGAAAGTGCAACAACACTTTGGATTTTTGAAACCTAACTGACAGTTGTTCCACCAACAGTAAATACATATCCTGTAGTGCTCCTCCTGTTATCTTTGTCACCTGCCATATTTGCATCAACATATCCCCGTAGAGAAATGTTTGAACCACCAAAGCATAATGCTTGATTTGTGGTACCTTTCAAATATCTAAGAATCCATTTCACTGCCATCCAATGTTCCTTTCCTGGATTGTTCATGTACCTGCTTACAACTCCCACTGCATGTGCAATATCAAGCCTTATGCAGACCATTGCATACATTAAGCTTCCAACTGCTGATGCATATGGAACTTTAGACATAATCCATGTCTTCTTGGATCTTTGGGCACATTTCCTTACTAAGTCTGAAATGGATAGCAAATATGTACTAGCTGGTTTTACATTGTGCATATTAAATCTTTTCAACACCTTTTGTATGTACTCATTCCGAGACAATATTAATTTGTGATTTTTCCTGTCTCTAGTGATTCTCATACCAAGGATTTGTTTTGCAGCTCCAAATCCTTCATTGAAAATGAATTTGCAAATTTTCTTTTGAGCACATTTATTTCCTGCATGTTAGACCCTACAACAAGCATGTCATATACATACAATAACAATATATTATAGCTACCATCATTTTTCTTTTTCAGATAAACACAATGATCAGAGTGACATCTAGTATAACCTTGTTTAGACATAAACTTGTCAAATTCTAGATACCACTACCTTGGAGCCTGTTTTAAGCCATACAAGTTCTTCTTCAACCTGCACACTAGTTTCTCCTTCCCTTTCACCTCATATCCTTCTGGCTGCTGCATATATATCTCTTCCTCCAAATCCCCATGGAGAAAGGTTGGCTTTACATCTAACTACTCAAGATGCAAATCTTCAGCTGTTACTAGACTTAAAATAGTTTTTATTGAAGTCATTTTAAAAATAGGAGAAAATATTTCATCAAAATCAATAGCTTTCTTCTATGCAAACCCCTTCACCACAAGTCTATCTTTGTACCTCTGTTTTCCTCCATCTTCTTCCTTCGGCTTGTAAACCCATTTATTCTTCAATGTAGTTTTTCCTATAGGCAACCTGACTAAGTCCCAAGTCTGGTTATGCATTAAGGAGTCCATCTCTTCTTCCATGACTACCTCCCACTTCTTCCTACTTTCAACTTGCATTACTTCTTAATAACATTCAGGTTCACCAGAATCAGTCAACAATAAATAATATAATGAAGGAGAGTATCGTTCAGGGGGTCTAATTATCCTCGTAGATCTTCTAACACCACTTCCAGGTTTTTGGAGTGCTTGTTGCTATTGTGGTGGTTGTTGTTGTTGTGGTTGTTGATTATTCTTATTTTCAGGCACCTTTACTTTTTAAGTGATTTCATCAAGGACTGCGTATTCCTTGTGTTAGCTTCCTATACCAATAGAGTTTCATTTTTCATGATTGACTGGGGAAGTGCCAAATATGTTCATCCTTTTTATGCTGCAAAGGTTCCATATGTTGATGAATCTTCACTATGTATAGGTGGTTAACTCTTGCCACAGTTGATAATTAGCCAGACAGCTTAATCCTAGCTAGATCATGTTTGAATTTCACTTGTCTTAGAATAGAGAATAAAGGTCTGCACAAACAATTTAAGCTTGGCAGGCAAGTAGTTAGGTAGTGAAGCAAAGGGTCTCAACAGCTTAATCTAAGCCCTGGAAGAAATAAGGGTAGACTTAGATAGAAGGGCAGCTAAAAGAAAAGAGATGAATCAGGGTTTGCTAGTTCAAATGCACCCAATGAAAATGAAGAGAAAATGTTAGGTATACTAGGTTGGGTAGGCAGTTTTGAGGGTACAAAGGCATGGTTTGTGAGCAATTTTCTCTTCTGGAATAATTGGCTATCTCATAAAATTATAAGGTACCATGGCAAGGTGGCTACAAAACAAATGGAGCATGACTAACTCCCCTCCCCATTTTCCAAGAAACACTCACTAATATTCCCCCCAAAGGGCGATGAGATTTGCTCATTACCCTTAGTCCACTTCATCCCATGATAGAACTAAGTGAAAAGATCTTTTACCTAGGAAAAACAAGCCACATTTCTTGTGTAAAAAGTCTTTAATCCAACTTACCAAAGTTTCCTAAACTTCACCATTTGTCATCCTTTCATTCCCCCCAGCCTATGTTTTCGCCCTGTAAAACTTGGCCTAAACCATATAAACCCCTCCCCCACAATCATATTAACCTACTAACCTTACTATATAGATCCTATGTACATTCCCCCCCCCCCCCCTTACTATGTATAAAAACACAAAGAAACCCCAAAAAATAAATACCCCGACCCGTGGCTAACTATAGCCTTATTTTAAAATTTTTCTTTAGGGAGTTATTGGTCCACCAGGGGCCAATAACAACCCTCCACATGTCCATCGGGGTTTATATGGCCTTTGGCTAAATAAATAGCCAAAATATGTGTTTTTCCCCCAAAATACCCACTTTGCAAAAATCCGCAAATACATTGAAAACCTTACAAAAATTACAAAAAATTAAAGCGAACCCCCATTCCACGCCCCCACAACTTACCATTTGCCATCAGCCATTGGATCAGGGCCCTCAGATCCGACGATGAGGGATCATATTGCGATGCCCCCAGCGTCCGAATGATATGTCCCGAGAAAATAGCGGTTTTGTCGCTGTACCGAGGACACGCGTCGCTCGCCCGAGTGTATCGCGACCCCCCCGCTAAATACCGCTACCACCCCAAAAACAGTGGGATAAAACTACTTACTTCCCTCACCCCCCGTCGTTGACATCATCTTATGACATCACAACCACGTCAGCACCATGTCATCATCGCCACCTCAACACCAAATCATCTGCCATGTCACCTTTCGTACCTCCTGCTACGCGACAACAATTCTACCTCATGATGACATCATCATGAAAAGTGCCAAAAAAACCAATTTTGGATATAAAAAAACCATAAAAACGGTTTTTTTTTACCATTTTACTATGTAAACTTTGTTGAGCCTTTGCATGCAAACGACAACGAGTTCACCTGCAAATGTGCAGTCTGCCATCTCAACCACCTTAGCTCGGCGCCCCATTGTGCAAATCACCTCCCAATCAACCAGCAAGTCCAGCACACTATGAAAAACAGGTATTTACCATTATCTTGTAAAAAACCCTGTGAATTTCGATTTTTCACCGTGAACATTTTCTGGCAATCCTAGAAACTAGTCGAAATTTCACCTTGCTACTACACACAAGCCCCCCTGGACCATCTATCCACCAAAAAATCTGCACATTGCAAACCTCGCTACACATTTTGCCCAGCTAGCCGAGAAAGATAAGAATTCACCTAAATCTTGCTCACAAGCTCCTTGATTGACTTCCACTTGCAAAATTGACCACTGAAACTCCTAGTTTGCCCATCTTTTGCTATACAAACTGCCAATTCTGTCACACTGAGAAAAATCCCTTCAATTTTAGCCGAGCTCACATCAATTTGTTCAGTGAATACTAAGAGAAAGGCCATGAAACCATTGCTACTCCTCCCTTGCAATATAAATTCTTCAATCCTCACCCTTTTTGCTTCAAATTCTGCCCACCAGGGTCTAAACAAAGCTCCACTTTGCAAAATTCTCTAAAAAAAGCCCCAGGGCCTCTATTTTTGCCCACTACTACTGTAAAAATCCCCATTTTACTCAAAAAACACCTGAGAACTTATAAAAATGGTAGCCCCTGCTCCAGTAGCCCTCAATGTGGCCCCTCTCAATGCCCCACATGAAGAACTAGAGTGGTTACCCCTAGCTAATAATAATTTCCAAATTAATGATATCATGGATAACACATCTCATCTCCAAACCTTCTGTGAGATCAGGAATAGCCATAGAAACAAAACTAACATCTTTGGGATCTGGGAGTCCAATATGCCCATGTACTACCTCCCTTGTGTGAACGTTTTTCCTGAGCTCATTCACCAATGCCATGCAAATTATGAGCCCACTCAAAGGGTAGTGATGTCTCCTTCTAGGATAGTTTTATTCTATATCACCCCTAAATCAATAAACAAGATGCTGCATTTCAAACCAACTGAACCATTGACTCCTCTTACCATGGGATTTCTGCTCAATCAAGGTGCCAAATTTCCAAGTACAAAGATAACCAGAATTGGCAAAACATTTATGAAACCCAATTGTCAACCACAAGAACCTCCTCCATACCTGGATACTTGGTTCAATGAAGCAGGAAAATTCATCATTGACATGATAGCCTACATCTTGGGGTTCAAAACCAGTGAATATGTAGATGAAACCACATTGGTCCTAATGTCCATTTTTTCTCCAGGACAACCCCCTGCTGTCAAGTATGACTATGCTACCTACATTGCTAATAAGATCCATGAACAATTTATGAGCATGGACAAAGAAGGAGTGTTTAGATACACATCATACATATATCATTTGTTGCTCTACTATCAGCCAGATAGTTTTTAAGTTACCCTTAGAAAATTTGATGTCAAGGGTGAGCCCAGGTCTATTATCTTCTGGACCTAGTCTTCCACCATGTCTACTTTTCTCCTTACACTTATTGTGAATTTATTGATCTATTCATATATCTAGCCACCTCTTTATTGATAACAAGTCCTCCACACAGGCTTTCTGGTGAAATGAAGAGAATTCTACAGCTCTCCAAGCGCTATAGCATAGGTGATTGGTACTTTTACCAGAATCACACTGTGATTCGGATCTATGGCTGTCAACTATGCCCCTATAAGTTGCCAAGATATGTGCCAATGCGCTTGTTTGCCCTGGAATACTTTAGACAATTTATCCAGGCAGATAAAATCCACTTCTATGAGGCCAAGAAAAAGGTACAACTTAAGATAAGGAATCAACTGGGCCCTTTCACCTTCAACAAGAGGGAAGCTTGGCTAGAAGCTGATGAGATTTTAGGGTAGAAACTCAGACTAAAACAGAGCTTCTATTGGGCACCATATGACCCCAATCATTTTATAAGCTATAGGAAAGTCAAAAATAAACTGCCAGCATATGTTCACTCTCCAATCCATGAAATCCAGCAATATGCCAATCAACAAGAGTGGATAGAGGGCACATTGTTTGAAGAATTGATAGAGGAAGAAAGATTGGAAAAAGCAATGAAAGAGCTTGAGAAAACACTTGACCTGGACTCTTTTGGACATGTACCTTTCAAGTTGCCCCAGCACATTGGAGGAGATACATCTTTTACTGAGAGCTCAAAGCAAGCAGCACGAAAGGCCAACTCAACAAGAAAGGTAAGGAAGTGATGGATGCAGAACAATACACCATGGCTGATCAGCCCTCTACAACACAAGAACAAGGTGAAGGGCAGGCTCCCCCAGCTCAAACCAAGGCATCTGAAGCCCCTATTCTATAGACTCCTCAAAATGAGGAAAAGAGCAGAAAGAAAGACAAAGAAGAGGATGCCCATGCCAGTGGACCATCAGAACAAATAGGAGATAAGAGGTAGAATTTAAATCCATATTCAGAAGAAGAGTTTGTGGAAGACACCACAAGCACCATGGGAGGACAGGGAAGAACTGAGAAACAAGCATCTCCACTACCTGGCACCTCAGCTAGCTCATTCCAGCAAGAGGTAGAAAGGTAACATATTGTGGAGGTTTCATCCACTAGACCTCAAAGCAAACAAAGCTCGGACATCAAGAAGACTTTTACTGATATTAAAGCTAGAAATGATCCAATAAGGATGCAGCTTTATAATCAATTGATGAGGACAACACCTACTAATCAACATAGGCTAATGGTTGCCTATGATATTCAGGAGAAGAAAATGATCCTCATCCACTTCAAGCCACAAACACAGCAACCCCAGTCAGCTGCTGACTATATAAGAACTAACTTGGAAGCACTCTCCAAGGATATTCATCCAATTGACCAGATTGAGTTACATAAACAAACTGGGGAGATCATGTATGCCACCTTGGCTGATAAGGTATTGGCAGCTCACCAACTGAAAAATTCATTATATAATACCTCAGCCCAATTAGAATTGTAGAACGCTTCCTCCTTGGCTAAGGACAACAGGATTAAGTCCTTGGAATAGATCATCATTGAGCTGGGAAATAACCCTAAGAATGCAAAGGCCACCAAAGCGTTGATCAAGAAGAAGGAGGAGGATATTGCAGCCCTTAAAAAGCGACTAAAATTGCCAATAACAGTGCATCCACAAACTGCAGAGGTTGCATAGCAAAAGGAGGAAGAGGACATGGTAAGTCTGCTAATAAGAATGAATGAAACATTGGCAGAAATAGAGCAAGCATTGGAGAAGGCCCTTAAAGACAAGCAGGGAGAATCCACCTCCCAACCACCTAAAGAAGCTCCAACAAGTGCCACTGCTCCCCCCACAGGTACATCAACACTCCCTCTTGCCATCCCAGCATCACCAATAGGTACAACAGCTACAGATGCTACAGCAGCACCAACAGTAGAGCAAGAAACCAACATGAAGATGGAAGAAATGATGAAAGCAGTGAAAGAGATAGAGGCTCAAATGTCAGAGCTCAAAGATACAAAAGAAAAGTTAGCCAAATTGGAGGTGAGCTATGACAAGTCAAAGATGACAGTAGCAGAAAAAGCTAGAGAAGTAAAGACCCTAGAAAACAAGGTGAAATCATTGGAAAAGGATGTCACCTTACGAAAACCTCTATCAGATATTAAGATGATCTTGTGGACTAAGATTGGCGAGTCCATTACTGACCAATGGAGGTCAATTAAAACAATCTATGAATAAATTGAGTTCATAGAAAGAGCACAAGAGAAAATCCAAAGGGCCAGGGCATCATTAGGAAATATGCCTGAACAGGCTAATAGGCTCATTCATTTTTTGAATACTAATACAAAGGAATAGTTAGTATCTTTAGAGATAACTGACAGGACAGGCACCATTTTGACAATAAAGAAGGTTCTAACCATGAGAGGTTTTATAAAAACTTTGGAAAGGAGGTGTCAAGAGATGCAGATGATATAGATGCCTTCACATAAAAATTCACAACATTGCAGCGGAGAGGTTTACCCAGTTTACTAACAAGCAATCAAAAATTGTTATAACATCAATAGTATGCTCACAGGGTAAACATGTATGTAACAAATCAAGTCACTGCATCATCCAGCAATTCAGAGGACACAGGACCTCCTTCTGGGCAGAGCTTGTATGACAAATTGGAAGGATTATTTTTTATAGAACATGAAATAAATCATCTTTTTGAAGTCAAGCTTACCTTTTACAGGTATACTGAGGCTGATGAAATACTAGTAAAGATACAAAGACACCAGTTACCCATAGAACACTGGTGGCAGAGGATGCTAGAAGTCTTGCCTAAACAATTTGGATCTTGTTGCCTTTTACACCTGGTCAAATAGCAGGACACGTGGAAAATATCAAGAAAGGAGCTCAAGCGAGGATAAGGACACATTAAAGATGGAACAAGAGCAGGTGAGCAAATCAGGACAACAACATAGGAAGGAAAATCAAGGACATAACTGCCAGCCAAATTCCTGGGTAAAAAGTCTAAAAATATCTAATCAATTAAAGCAACCAGCACAGCCTCAATAACTCCTGCCTTTATTCTTGCATTCATTTCTCTGAAAAAGTAGGTGAACTGAGTTATTATTTCATATCTTATCCTCAAGATATTTTGTAAATCCTTTTTTTATAAATAACTCCCCAAGGAATGTATTCGAGGTTGGTGATTCTCCCATTTGAACTGCGTTGTAACTCAGATATTCATTAATACAAGGGGCATTGAAATGCATTCCCGTTGGACCTTCTGAATGTGGATGTGATGACTCTGGACTCTGCTACAGAATTCCTGTGTCTTGCTTTGGCTCAATAAGTTACTCTAACTGTGTTTTTGTGTTTACTATGTTTACAAATCTCATATATGTTTCATAATCTTAACAATAGGGAAAAAGAATAGCCCAGAACTTCTTTAAATACACTCTGTTTTCAATTCCTGCTATTATCTATGTTTTCTTCACAATTAGCTTGAATAGAAATTCTTAAATGCTTTTGTTGCTGCTAATTCCTTCATTTTGAACATTGTCAAGGAATTCTTCACTCCTCCTTGAAAGTATTCAAGCACCTTCCCTCTGCCACTAGGATAAAGGATTCTTGACTGCCCTTTACCCCCTGGCCTACATCCCATCTATCATTGGCTTTAATATTGTTCCAAACTGATTATCTTGCTCTATAGTATTGCCTATCATCACAGAAACACACTTAGTAGTCCACTTTAATAGACTTCATCTCCCAATGGAATTAACCCGATCAGACCCACATCCTACCTCTGCTTGAAATCACCATCCAAACCCATTTAATACAAACCTCTGCACATCATAACTAGCATAAAACTTAAAATAAACAAAGTTAAAACATATAGAGAGATCCCTCTCTAGATGTAGTTTGGCTAGAAATTGCATCTAAAAGACTAGTTAGTGGTTACCTCGGCCGTATTCCCTTTTCTCAACAAGTTTTGGGGAACAACCTGAGTGATAACATCATTGGCGACTCCGCTGGGGACTGAATGAATGTCTGCTACTACTGTCTAAAACTCTAAAGCTACAGATGGAGTCTAAAGCTAGCCAGGCAGCCTTTGAAATTGTCTTTGCTACGCAATCACAAAATTAAATAAAATCTACTTCAGTCCAACTCCAATTTAGTTTTAGTTTCTAGACATTTGTCTCAAAAATTTGTTTGACCATCCTTGTTTCAAAACCTCCCTGAAGGAAGGCCCCAAATTCTCCTACATTCTAGTAGCTTCCTTCAAAATATTGTCAAAACTTGTGTCCTCTAAGAATTCCTACTAAATACCAAAACATACTTAGAAGCTGGCTCCAAAGAAGAAAATTCGACACACAAGGTCAAACCTAGACCCAAATCCTCCAACTATTTTTGACAATCCAAATCTGATTGCTAAGAGCCTTAGGAAATCAGAAAATCAAGAGAGTTCTGCTGATTCAAACCTTGAACCGGCCCAACACAAACCTATTCAAATTAAACCTACTGCAGAAAAACCTCAAACCCTCCTTCCTATTGTTGTAGCTTCTTCCAGTTCACCTTTATTACTCCAAACTCTCTTTTCTACCCCTCTATCCACAGCACTTATCTCAATCCCTACCCCTGTGCTTCCAGTTGTCCCACTTTTTCCTGCCAACATGGAAAATAGATATGCTCCCCTGCAGTTTCCTGCCAATCCAGGGGCTATGCCACAGGATTACCAGGGCAAAATTACCTATTTTGATACTATAGGCACTTACACTGCTCAACAACATACCAAGAGGATGACAGACTATTTTGAAAACTGTGAGATTGATGATAATGATGTTAGGATGAAAATGTTTGTCCAGAGCTTAACTGGTGATGTGAGGGCATGGTTTAGGTCACTGCCTGCAAACACAATAGCTAATCTAGATGCCCTTTATCAAACTTTCCTGAACAGGTGGGAGAAGAAAAAGGATCATTTAGACATCTTAACAGAATATGAGAATTTAAAAAGAGGCCCACAAGAGACTGTCCAAGATTATTGTGCCAGATTTAACAATACATACCTTGCTATTCCAATAAATTTTAGACCACCAACAGACTTGGCATTGATTAAATTCCCTGATGGTTTTGACTCAGACATGGCTTACCAGCTCAGGGAGAGAGCTCCTCCCAGTCTTGAAGATATGCAGAGCATAGATGTGAGTGTTGAAGCTAATCTAATTTCCAAACGAAATCGAGCTAGGACTGAAAGAAGAACAACTTTCAAAGAGGAACCATTTGGCTTTGAAAAAAAACTTGATGCAATTATTAAAGGCATGGACAAGTTAAGAGACAGCAGGGAAAATTTTAAGAACCCCTCTAAATTTATAAATATAATAAATGGGTGAATCTCCATGGTATATGGGAAAAATGGAAGGCGATTTTATCAATAATATAATATGTATATATAATTTTTTGGCGAATTCTGACCAGGCATGGCGAATATTTTACTCAATTATAAAATCTTGTAAGATCTTGGTATTACCATGGGTTATCATAAACCTGGAGCATAAAAATTACTATTAGTAATTTATAAAAATTAATAGTTGATTTTTATTTTAACCAAGCTAAAATGTTTAACATACATTAAGTTACAACATCCATTTTTACTCTTATCCACCAAGCCCCGAGAGGGATCAAATATTTTTTCACTCTATGCTAGTTTGCATATCACGATATTTGATACCCCCATTTAAATAGGCTACATTCCAGGTGAATACCATGGGTCAATACCATATGCCATTTTGGTGAATACCATGGGTCAATACCATGTGCCATTTTTATTTTTATTAATACTAATATTAGGGTTAATAATGTCTTTTTTCATGGTATTAATAACAATCTAGTCCATGGTATTTGTCCCATAGTATTTTTCCCATAGGTTTCACCTAAACATAACGCATTGTTTGAGTGTTCGTAAATATAAGGTGACTTATGGAGTAAATATAAAAAAATGTTTTATTTGTTTACCATACCTCTCGTTTATTTATATTTTTATTAATTTACCATACATCTTTTACAAATATGGTATTTGGCCCATAGGATTCACTTAAATAAAACCTCTTTCTTGAGCCTTCATAAATAGAAGGAGGGTTATGGACTAAATTATGGACTAAATATAAGAAGAGGTTTTATTTATTTACCATGCATCTAGTTTATTTATATTTTTATTTATTTACCATACCTCCACTTTACTTATATTTTTTATTTGTTTACACCCTTGCATGTATATAAGGTGACTTATGGAGTAAATATAAAAAATGCTTTATTTATTTACCATACCTCTCATTTATTTATATTTTTATTAATTTACCATACCTCTTTATAAATATGGTATTTGGGCCTTTGGCCCATAGGATTCACTTAAATAAAACCTACTCTTGAAAATGGGCGAATGGAAGGTTGTAACTCCTAATTTCAAGGGCTAAATTTACCTTTTTTACCCTCTCCCTTAAAATAAGGTGGGCTATTTGAGGTGATTTGTAAAAATGTACTATGATATAAAATTTTCGCCCACTAAAAATTTAAAACCCCTTAATTTCGCCAAAGGGCGAACATTCGCCCCTAAAATCACCCCTACTGAAATGCATGGGTCAGGGGCATGATAAAGACCATTGCCCGATATTTGCGAATTGCATTACAGGAGGGGGACCAATTCCTTTAAGGCCAGAAGCTAAAGGAGGACCAAGAGCAGGGCCTACATTGTGGTGTGCTATATGTCAATCAATAGGAAAACATGCCACAGATAACTGTCATTTGTTGCAGAAGTTTGTACAAACACCACAACAACTGTTCTGCAACTTTTGTAGGTTGGTAGGGCATGATGAGCACAACTACAGAAGCTATGAATTGATGATGGATAGAACACCCGCTTATAGGGTTTAGACAGAAACATGACCCCCTGACTAGAACACAGGGATGGCACGAAAAGGATTTCAAGGCCGCGGACGAGGCCGAGGCAGAGTAGGACCTCAAAGAGGTCGGGGACAGCTAATTTTCTACAATTGCGGAGGACTAGGACACTATTCCCGTGATTGCACTAACCCAACACGCCCGTCGTGCAAATATTGCACTCTATTTGATCATGAGAAGAAGGATTGTCCTATGCTGATAGCGAGGATACGCGACAAAGGGGCTACCACCTCAGCCGACTCAAAACCTGTAGATGATGAGGTTTGAGCCTCACGAAGAGGATCCAAATGTGAATACAGTGCTCCGAAGTGGAATTGCAATAGGGGATGATAAGGGGAAACAACCTGAAGACAGCGCATGGATTCGAAAAGCTCATGCGAAGGAGGTTGAATTCAATTTGGGGTGCGCACGTGAAACATTCATGGAAACAAAGAAGAGCTTCGTTGAGGCCTCCACCTCAGGGAGCAAGGATACGCCTGATCAATAAACAGACCCTTCTATGCTTACAACCTTCCTCGAGACCTACATGAAGTTGCTATGCGATAGAAAATCTGTGAAGGGGTTACAGGATCTTATAAATAGATGCACCAGAAACACTCCAAGTGAATCATACGTGGTACAAAAGATAGGTAAGCATAAAACAATGACAGGGCAGGAGATGAGGCTAACCATGCAAATAAGAGAGTATGAAATGGATCAGGTTATTTTGGACGTGGGGTCAGATGTGAATGTCCTACAAAAGTAGACTTGGGAGAGAATGGGAAGACCCGCGCTATAGTGGTCTCCGATTCAATTAAGGATGGTGAATCAACAAAATATCATCCCCATGGGGCGGCTGTAAAGGGTGACTGTAGATACTGAAGGTGCGAGCGTGCTGGCTAAATTTGAAGTAATATAAATTGTGAATGACAACAACCCCTACCCTGCACTCCTTGGCATTGATTGGGCTAATGATATGAATGGGGTAATTAACTTAAAAAAGTGAAAGATGATCTTTGAGAAGAAATCGCTTCACGTGATAGTACCCCTAGATCCTACTAAAGGATCGCGTTATACTGAGCAAGTCTGCGATTATGAGAGCAATGATGATCTAGATTATATCTATAAAATAACAGTGTGAGACCAAGATTGGGTGAATCCAACAGTAGATGGACGAATTACATGGGATCGCGAGAGTTCCTGTACCTCGGACTCTGATGAAGAACTAGAGTGATGGCAGAATCTGTTACATGAAGTAACCACACTAAGCTGTAACATGATGACCTGGTTGCTACACTGTGTGTCGTTAGAGGTAACAAGTCTACCCACTTATGATGGCTTGAATGATGTAGATATCTTTTTGGATGCATTTGAGAGGGAGCTACTAGAGAAGCAGCGCTTCCAAGCTTTGGACTGGGCAATGCGTGCTACGCCCACAAGGTGGTGGGGTACGCACAAGGGTAGTTTTGATGATTGGTGCGAATGTAGGAGGATGATGAGAATGTGCTTTGGGAAGTTGAAGGTACAAATCACAGACAAATATGATGGGCAGGATGATCCGCACGTGCACTTGGCCAAATGGGCTCAGGCTTATGGAGAGAAGCCCCAACCTAAATGGGTGCACTTGTTTTGTCACACCCTGGATGTCATCCCAATGAACTGGTACTTAGAAACAGAGCTCTGCCATGGTACAGGTGAATGGGATATTCTATGCAAAGGATCCATAATGACATTCAACTTTGAAGACGATTTGACTACATTGATGAAGCACTACAAGATGTAAAAGCAACAATATTTAGGATACCACGGGATCCTTTGGACCTGATTCAACCTGATTGGACTACTCAGCTGAGTCATGCACTGGAATGCTATAACGTAACTGTTGAAGAAGAAGATGAGGATCTGCAAAAGGTTAACATCCCTAAAACAGAAGGTCACTGCGAGGTTGAAGGACCACAGATTGAGAATCTTGATATAACCCTGCCACTAAAAACGAAAAAAGTAAATATTGGTATGGAGGTAGATCCCAAATTCGTGAAGATTGGAGATTACTGGGATGACGAGGTGGTGGATAAGGTCGCTGAATTGCTCCATGAGTACCAGGATTTGTTCCCTACCAATTTTACGGATCTAAAAGGGATAATCGGGGACCTAGGTTTTTTCAAATCATGTTGAAGCCTGACGTGAAGCCAGTTAAGCAAAGACCTTATCATCTCAATCCAAAGTATAAGGAGAAGGCCCACTTAGAGCTAGACAACATGCCTGCGGTAGACATCATTGAGCCCGTAGAAGAATTTGATTGGGTAAGGTCAATGGTGGTACTGGAAAAGAAGAAAAAGGATGAAATAAGGATATGCGTAAATCTTAGGAAGTTGAATGACGCTTGTGTACATGGTCCTTTGCCGACCTCGTTCACTGATGAGGTGTTGGTTAATGTAGGTGGCCAAGAAGCATATTCCTTCACTAATGGGTTCTCTGGGTACCATGAGATCAAAATCATGCCAGAGGATAGGAGAAAGATGACCTTCGCGACTGAGTGGGGGTGTTTTTAGTACACTGTAATGCCTTTCAGATTGAAGAATGTGCCTGTGATTTTTTTGTGTGTAGGCGTTGCGGCGTTCAAGGAATTTATTCATAAGTTCTTGGAAGTGTAATTTGATGACTGGACTGTGTTTGGGCTGGTGAAACTCCATATCACTAGTTTACACCTGATGCTAGATACTTGTCGAAGATACCAGATCGCGCTCAATCTAAAGAAATGCCTAATTTGTGTTCCTTTTGGGACCTTGCTAGGTCATGTGGTTTGTAGACAAGGATTGATGGTAGATCCCATGAATATCACGGTGATACTTAACATGGAAGCACTGAGGAGTGTGAAACAGCTCCATGCTACCCTAGGAAATACAAGATATTGAAGAAACCCATCAAAGGATATGCCCAGATCAGCTCGCCAATGGAAAATTTGTTGAAAAAGGATGTCATATTCTACTGGAACGAGGATTGTAAGAAAATTTGGGATGTATTGAAAGAAAAGATGGTCACCGCATTGATTTTAGTCTTCCTGAATTGGAAGAAGGAGTTTCATGTACATGTCGACACATCATGTATAGCGCTGGGAGCAATACTGACACAGGATGGTGGAGGAGACTTGGACCATCCTATAGCCTTCGCAAGTAGACAATTATCTAAGGCGGAGAATAACTATTTTTCCACTGAGCGTGAAGTGTTAGCCATGGTATACATGCTCCATAAGTTTGGACACTACTTGTTGGGTGGCCATTTTAAGATGTATACGGATCATTCCGCGTTGAAGTCCCTGGTCAATAAGCCTGTGTTGGGGGGAAGAATCTATAGGTGGTTGTTATTGCTCCAAGAGTATGATTTTGAAGTTATTGTGAAACCTAGACGACTGAACGCGGGACCAGACCATCTATCGCACATCGAAATAGGGGAGGAACCCAATAATTTGGAGGGATTGCCTGACGTGTAACTTTTTGCACTACGCATTACAAATGGTCATTTTGAAGATATCATACACTTCCTAATGACAGGAACTGCCCCAGAAGGTTACACCGTCCAGCAGAAGAAGTTAGTTGTGCACATGATAGATTTTTCTATCATTGCTGGGCATCTATACAAAATGGGGTCTGCTGAAATATTGTGATGATATGTACCAGAGTTTGAAAGGGGCAGCATCCTCACGGACGCTCATGGGGGCATCACAGAAGGACATTATGCAGGGAGCGCGACCGCACAAAAGATTCTATGCACAGGGTTGTGGTGGCCAACCCTTCATCGAGACTCAAAAGTGTATTGCAAGGTGTGTGATGTGTGTCAAAGGACTGGCAGGACATCACGAAGGGATGAGATGCCTTTGAATCCATAGATGATGTTGCAACCCTTTGAGAAATGGGCAATAGATTTTGTGGGATCCATTCAGCCCCAAGGAAAGATGGGAGCGAGGTAAATTATCACCGCGACAGAGTATTTGACTCAATGGGCGGAGGCACAGCTTATAAAGGATTTCACAAGCACGACTGCTACGAAGTTCCTCTTTGAGTATGTACTGACATGATTCGGGTGTCCAAATGTTTTGATGAATGATTACAATATGCAATTTCTGAATGAGACAATCAACGCGCTAATGGAGGAATTTTAGATATATCACTAGAAGAGATCACTCACAGGGTAACGAGACAGTGGAAGCATTCAATAAAGTGCTAGAGAGCACATTGACCAAGGTTTGCAATACTTAGTAAAGTGATTGGGACCTACGCATACCCGCAGTACTATGGGCCTATTGGACGACATGCAAGAAGTTGATTGGACAAGCACCCTTTAGGCTTGTCTATGGTGTTGAGGCAATGAAGCACATGGAATACATTGTACCTAGTCTGCGCATAGCAGCACTCACGAGTATGACAAATCACGGATCCCTGGAAGAGAGGCTTGTGCAGCTAGTTGAGCTTGAGGAAGAATGATTTTTAGCTAGATTTCACCAACAGGTCCAAAAGCAGCGTGAAAAAGCATGGCATGATCAGCACATTAAGTTGCGCACCTTTAAGGTAAATGACCTAGGTTTTTTATATGACAGCAAGTTTGATAAGTTTCCAGGGAAATTTAGAATGCACTGTTTAGGGTCCTATGTCATTAAGCAGATTACCGACATAGGAGCAGCATAGCTGGTCAAATTGAATGGATATCCCTTCCCAGGAAAGGTGAATGGAAGTCGCTTGAAGCCATACACCAGTGGTCCATGTGACTCTATGAAGGTAGCATAGTCTTAGCGCTCCAGGCAGCTGAAAGGAGGCACAAGACTATAAACTACACTGCATGGGTTGGGGAGCTACGCGATTGGAGGATTTTGTGAAGTAAGGAAGTGTTATAGGGTTCGCGGTAGCACGAAGGGAACTCTGCTACCCAGGGAGAAATCGCACAGGTTAGTTGGAAAGTGACCGTTAAAGTCACTGTTCATGATTTGACAGTAGAAACGTGGCCAAATGGAGTGGGCGATTGACATTTAAGACAGAATTTATGGATCAAATCCTTGAAAATGTGCTGCCAATATGGCATTAATGAACCAAATTTGGGGGGAACAGTTGGATTTGAATTCAAAATTCCCTATAAATTATAGGTGACTATCCAACAAAAATCACTTGGCATTTCGAGAATTGAGTTGTTGAGCTCTGAGGTGCACATGAATCATGAGAACTATGAACTTCTGATAGCCAATTCAGTATTTGAGACATTGTCGAAGGAGACACAGGATTTCTTGCAGAACATCATGTCAGAATCCACAGAACCTATAGATACTGAAGCAAAGGAGTAAGTGCCAGAAATTGAGATGGAGGCCTAAGAAGCTTCTCCCGAGGTTGCCGAAGTATTAGCTGAAGTCCCCAAATCACAAAGGGCGCTGAGACCAAATTCGACCCCAACCAAGGAGAGTGTGAAGGATAAAAGGGGCAAGCACCCTACAATACCGATGCACGCATCGCCAAGATGAAACCCATCGAAGCTTACCGCATAGGAGAAGGGCAAAGATATCAATTTGGAGCCAGAGGAGGAAGAAATCGAAGACATCCCAATGGATGATGAGGACGTGGGAGTAGATGTGGAGGAAGTTGAAGCCCAAGGTGTTGACACTATCACTCGGTTGCCTAAGTACATACGTCCGTGCAAGGGCAAGACCAAGGTGTTGAAAGACATCGATGAGAGCAAGGTCCCCTTGCAGACCTCTCTGCTGCCGGATGAAATTGTCTTCGAAGGACTGCGCTTGGGGCGGGTTCCTTTACTAAAACTTGAAGACTGGGACTTAGCTGAGCATGAGACGTTCCCACACCTGGTGATCGAGTAACTAATGCATCACATTATCGATGCAACCACCGAAATGACCGCATTGGAGCCACGGAGGTGGCTCAGAGGAGTAGACAAGGCAAGGTTGCTCAACCTGCTTTGGGTGTCGCACTACAACTGCACCCTGGTTACAGTATTGATCATCAAGCAGCTGCTATGCTTGGTGCATAATGGGTGTCTGTGGCTAGAGGAGCTAATACCCATCACTGACAGGTTGATCCATAGGATCCCATGGTTGCCTTACACAGGAGAAACTCTGGCCATGATATTTTGCAGAAAAGGTGGTGAGCAGGCCCTCACGGAGGCCATGAAAGAGAAGTTTAAGTTAGTGAAGAAGCTGTGTGGATATGCCATATCCAACATCTATGATCCTACTGTAAAGGTGGCTACGTAGATTTTAGCAGAGAAGGTGATGAGGAAGTGTCGCACCGATGAGGTGCTGGCACCTGTCGTCACACTAGTAGCCCAGTGCTCCGAAGGAATTCAGTTCAATTGGGTAGACTATCTCCACGGTGAGTTCCTTACGAACTGCCATGAAGCACAGGAACTCAGCAAGACGTTCCACTACACGTGGCTCTTGTTGTCTATTGTGCTGGTAGCATGGGAGCTACCAGAGGACAGCCAATTCCCTTCGATCACACTAGACCTACCAGAAGTAGCGAAGTATGCTTCGCTGTGGGCAACCAGGAACGCACAACGCATCAAGGACAACAAGATCTTTTAGATCTTGATGGAGATGAACACACGCATGGCCATCAATCGCAAACCACGGTTATCACCTACGGTGTTTGCCAACCTTAAGGGCTACGCAGAGTTCAAAGGAGGTTTTCACCATGTGGCCATCAAGGTGTAGAAGGACCCTACGCAAAAATGGTATGACTTGCCTTACCTAGGAACAGTTGATTCCATTGATGCAGTACTTGATCAATGGCTGGCAGAGTGGCACACCATAGCATACTTGGTGGTGGGAGGGAGAAAGTCCACCACATAGAGAAGAAGGAGAAGGCCAAGCTAAATATTACACAGCTGGCCAGAAAGAGAAAGAAGGAGGTCGCTGAAAAGGCCTAGGAGAAGCGCGATGCCGCTCAACAGGCAGAAAAGCAGACAGGAGGAACAAAGCAGGGCTCTGACAAAGGCGCGAGGTCACCTTCACTTGAGACAGAGGAGGAGACAGATGAGCAGATAGAACAACACGACGTAGACCCACAGGTGATGTCCGCTTGCATCAAGCGTCCAAGGGAGTAGGAGAAAGGAGGGTCTAGGAAGAAATCAAAGGTTACTAAAACATCACTGGACCCAATCACCCTCACCGAGGGTGATTTGCACGACATCAGTGACATGGTGCAAGATGTCACCATAGAGGCCCTACAACAGTTTTAGTAGCAACAACAAATAATGTTGGGGGCTATCTAAACAGGTTTGCAGGAGTTGCAGGTTCACACATCACAGGCTAGCATGATGTCTACCAGCCTTGTTATTGGCACTTTAGGAGCTACTAAGATGATGTGCACAAAGGCCCCCAGTGCGATAGTGCTTCCTGATGGAGCATTGACCACAGAGAACAAAGTTGACAGGCCCACTGTCAGCACCCTAAAGGGAGTAGGGTTGAATCTAGTAGCATTCCCTGCTGAAGCACTCCACCTTTTTCACGATGGAGTGACTGCAGAGCTGAGGACCCGTGAGCACCGCACCTTCCAGGTGATTATTGAAGAAGTGGATCAATAATGAGAAGATGGCACTACAGCGAGACTATTCCATCACTGTTGTGACCGAGGCGACCAAACAAAACAAGCGTATTATGCAGGTCATTGAGGAGGCATGTCGAATGGTCCCAGAGTTGGCCATTCCTGAGGAGGAACTAGTTGAGGTGCACATCCGCAAGCTGGCCACAAGGGTGCACGACACTCATACAGAAATGGTGAGGGTTTAGTTGGAGTTGAACCTCCAGATCACAAAGTTACAGTTGAAGGTCCAACCTTCAACCTCGCCAGAAGTAAAGGAGCAGTATGCGACCACTATCACAAAAGCAATAGCGGCGGTTAACAGTGTAGTAGCAGGTTGCACGCAACTTTTTGAGCAGTCGTTCAAGGTCCTGACAAGCTTGCAGGAGGACCCCAATGTACAAAAACTAGAGACAGAAGCATGCAAGCTCCAACAGCACTAAGATGAAGTCAAAGGCATAGCGTGAACCGTCGTGCTCACATAGAGATTGGAAAAGCTGCAAGTGGCCAAGCAGCTGAAGGAACAGGTGGATGCAGCGCTGCACAAGGAAGCAGTGCTAAAGGCACGACTGAAGCCCTGGCTAGATTAGGCTCACATAGTGATAGCCTCTATCAAAGGAAAGCTTGCGACTTTGCAAGCAACTCAACAAAAACTTCAAGCTGACAATTCAGGAACAATGACCGAGCAGATGGTTGAAGATGCGAAGCAGGTGGTAGCATAGTGCACTGCCGAGGTTGCGGTTATATGGGTCACGCTGGAAGGTCTTCATGCTAAGATATCCACGCCTTTCGAGTGACTTGAGGGTGAATCACGATGTTTGTGTTGGGGGCCTGTTGGGAACGAGATCCCCCAAGGACAGTTTTGGGGATAAAAGCCCATGTTTTGGGTCGAATTTTGTAATAAAGTTGTAAAGTCTCCACATTTTGTGGTCACAGAGTGTGAAAGTCATGAGTCATGAATGGTTGTCTGCCTTATTTTGTAAAGTAAATTAAATTGTAAATATCTACTCATGGTCCGCGAACCATGGGATTGTATAAAAAGAGCTAAGTAAGTAATCCCTAAGTAGTTAAGAAGTAGTATGCTGAAGTATGAAGTCTTGAGCGATAAGAAGAGAAGTCTAAGTTTTGGGTCTTAGTGTAGGTAGAGGCTCTACAGCTGAGTGTGCAGAGGCCTAGGGTAGAATTTCGCAGCTGAGTGCGCAG
The DNA here is from genome assembly GCA_000404065.3 of Pinus taeda. NCBI lineage: Eukaryota > Viridiplantae > Streptophyta > Pinopsida > Pinales > Pinaceae > Pinus > Pinus taeda. The sequence continues at coordinate 29,096 of APFE031384446.1, read as the reverse complement.
ACCCCTAAAGTTGTGTGCACGGGGCGGATAGAGTTTGTAATCACTTGAAGATATCAATAAAGAAAAGTATTCTGCAAATTATGTGTCTTTGTTTCTGGTTAATGAATCTTGTCATGTTGTGTATGAATTTCATTTATAATGCTTATGTGACACGCGAATGTATGTAATTACGTTGGATAATTGAACTCAAATAAGGATATCTGTTTATGCGGTGTTAACTGTGATTGTTTAATAAGATAAGTAAGACACTTAAGTTACATCGGGAATCTGCACGATACACTGCCCTAGCAGAGCGAAAGCACCTAAACCACAGGTTAGGGTTGTGCAAAGACCAATCGTACCTCTTTGCGGAGGCACTAAAGGGTGGAGTAAAGGGCTAGATAGACAGAGCCCTAGAACTCTATGACCTGCGTGAAGGCAGGAATAAAAGGAATAAACCGACATCACAACCATCTCAGGGTGTGGAAACTTGTTCCTAGCATCCCCCATACTGCTTCGGGTGAGACTTCGGTCTGCGCTCTGTGGGCTGATGCCGAAGGGGCCAGTAGTGTAGTGATTTGTTTGGCTAACTAACGATGAACCTAGGTCAGGCCTCACCAAGCCAACAATATGTCTCGGGTCTCTCTTGTGATGTTCATGAGGATCATGTTCTAGATGGAGTTTGCATTGAACAACTAACCTACGATATCATTTTTGATGAGTATGTGTAGGAATATGAATAAGAACTTGCAATGAAGGATGACCTCCTTCCATCCTCACCTCTTCCGTTGTATCCTGACATTTTCCATGATTTTGTCATTTCTTTCCATCTTGTGAAAAATCATTTTTGGATGTTTTCTCCTTTCGATCATTCACAAAACTCATGGATGCCAATTTTTCATTTGAACGCAAAGAGGACAAATATGTCTTCCTGGATCCCCCCAATCTCTCATCTTACCTTTCCAGAAACATAGAGGGTGAAATTTCTCGTTTTCCATCATTTCCTCTTCATGATTCGTCAGATCATGAGGATGCCCCTATTCATGATCTTAAACTTCTTGATCGCAGTTGTCATGATATTTGCATTCATTTATTCGATCATGATTTTGATTTGTCCACTAATGATCTTTCTAAGCCACCAATCTTTGATGATCCATCTTATGATGAATTAGAACCTCCCCAATTTGTCATGGCACTTCAAGCCGAGATGATGGTTATGTCAGGTTCTTATATCTTTGAGGTTAGTTCCAGTTCGGATCATAAATATGTTGAATCTCTCCAGGATCCTCATCAATCTATTGCTCACGCTAAAAATCAATCTCTCTTACAATTTCTAAATCCTCCATCTGTATCACATGATCCTATCATTCAATCATTGGAGGAGTCATACCTAGCAAGCACTGTTGCGAAACAAAAATTTTCTTCCTTCTTCATGTTTTTTTATTTTTCAAGTTCGAAAGTGTGTACAATCTTATCTTCCAATCACAATGTGTTAGGAGACCATGGTACATCCACAGAGTGCCTTTCATGCTCTTTTCTTTGTTACTTTTATGCGAGTACAATCAAGCTTTGAACATTCTAGTTTACATTGTTTTTCCTTTCTTGTTTGTTGCTTTTCTTGTATATCCTTCTTGACCTACATTCTCTCGCCTATATGGGCCAACTAATGCGTCGATGGTTGCATTGGAAGTATCACTTTATGTGAGTTGGACCATGTTTTGCTTAGGTTAGGAGTAGGAGTAGTTTTTATTTTCTTCTTTGTTTCTTGATTTGCTTTACCCTGCTTCTTTCCTTTGTTTTGTTTTGTTTTGCAGCTATAGGTTAGTTTTCACATGAAACCGTGTTTGGATTCTTTGACAAGAAAGGTGAAGTTCAAGAGGAACTTGTAATACTATTAACACTTGGTTATCTGTCTATTCCCTCTCTTTATGTGAATCTTGAATTTGCTTAGTTGGTGATACCCATATGCAAAATAAGTTCCTTTCAGAGAGAGTCATCGTCAAATAATGATGCTTTCACTTTTAAATAGTACCTCCTACTCTAATCGGTCTTGTATTTTTGGTTAACCCTTGTGTTATCGTAAGAACATAACACCCCCATTATTCACTTAATTTTCATTATGGGGACCCTTTGATTGAAGCTTGCTCATGTCACTTTCTGATTTTATGATTTTGGATTACTTCAATGAGTTTGATATGTTTTTGTCTTCCTATCAAAACTTGTTTGATGTCATTTGGTTGTTTGGTTTGTAAATGGCGCCTAATTGAAGATTGGATATTTTTCACTGCCATGGCCTATTAAATTGTATATTACCTTTTGTTTTATAAGTTACAGTTCTTTGTAACTATATATATATATTTATTTATTTATTTCATTACATAGCCCCCGAGACCAAGACTAAGTCTTATATTACAAAGTGGCTTTTATATTATGAATTGGCTTATTGATAAAAATGGAGAAAGAACTATTGAAAAGAATGCATATATCAAATCTAATATCAGAGCTTTGATATTGGAGGAATTCAGTTAAAATCCCCAATATTCAAAGTCCAATCCATAAAGTGGCTCTTTTCAATAATCAAATTAATATATTAAGTGGTCATATATCTTCTGAACTATATAATAAAGCGACTATCAGAGGACCCACATTCCATGTCATTGTTTCTACTCCCGCATATCATAGGTAGTGCATATCAGAGATTTCCTTTCAAGACACATCTAAAAAATCTGATAACATCGTTCTCTGATACTCCGATATGGTGTTCCTTATCAATATTATGATATGCCAATCTCGCCGATATTCCGATACAACATATCCCTCCGATCTCAAATGTCTGATACAACACTCACTCTGATCTCTGATAGCGATATAACCTCCTCCTCCAATCTCTGATAATCTCTCCATCGTCGATATTCTAATGTGCCTCCCCCCTCTGACTTTCGATATCTACCTGGCTTCAATATCCAGACCTGATATGCATATTAACGATGGTCTAATTGGAATATCGTGTTTGCCTGTATATCAAAACTTTTAAATAGTAACAATTGTAAAATCCCTGATATCAAATCTCCGATACAAGGCTCTGATATGATGGACCCGATAAAGTTATTAAAGGGAGTTGAATACAATATCACATCCACTCCATATCGGAGCCACCCAATATCGCAACTATTTCGTTTTGTCTCATTTTAAAGTTTTGATATCCATTTCTCTGATACCTGTGAATATCTACCACTTGTCACCTCCTATGGTTTGTTGTTGTATAAATTTTAAAAGTTGTGATTTATATGGGCTTGGGGCATAAATATAGTTCACATTTTATGGTTTGAGTTTGTTTTTCGACATATGGAATCACTACTTTTTACCCTAGATTATGTTAAATCTTTTCATGTGTATAGAAAGAAGAGATTATTGAAGGTCCCATTGGACCTATTGCAGATTGAACCAATAAGGGAGCCACCTCCTAGTGTAAGCTTAGAGGACAGCTCCAAAGAGAATTTCGTGGAAGAAACCCAAGAGAGATCTATTCATGAGTCAAAGCACTCAGAGCACCAGTCTCAAAATGGGGGAGGCAATAAAAATAAAGAGTCTGAAAGAGACACAACTGGAACTATAGAGGAAACAATCGAGCAAACATCGGCAAAGAAATAGGAAGAAGTTGACTCTACATCCACCCAGTCAGCTAAAACCTCAGTTATTGATTTGGAAAAGGAATGGGAAAATTTCAACAAGAATCTTCACACATATGAACAAACATTTGAGATATAGACTCCTAAGAAAACACAACACAAGTCAACTCAAGAAACAACAATAGAAAAAAATGTAGGCACTCAGGATGTTGTGCTCATTCTTGCCACCCCCACTTCATAAAGTATCTTGATAATTGTGGAAATTCCTCTACTCGACGTATTTTATAGTCCTACCCACAGCGTTGTCGTCAAGAGACAGAGGAAGAAAATAAAGTTAGACGTTGTAGCTTTTACGACTCCTGACAATTAACCAATGGACATTGTATGGAAGGACTCACCCATGGACCCATCTGAAAATCTCACAAAATTGTCGCAATTCGCAGGAGCCTATGCTAAGGCAACTATTGACAAAGCGACAGAGGTCCAAATGCTTCTTAAAGAAAAGGAACAATGAATTATGATGTTGGAACAACAATTAGCTCAGGAGAAATCCAATAAACAGGCAAAATTACAAGTAGCCCAGCTCCAGCAAGAATTTGAACAGATGCAAATACAACATCAGGTCAGCTTAGCAGAAAGAGATGCGCGGATACAAGCTATGTTAGATAAGTATAAAAACAATCCGCAAACTGATGAGTTCATAAAGGAAGCACTTAGTGTCATCTCTCAACTAACACAGCAGAAGGAAGTTCTTTGCCAGAAAATCTTGCAAATAAGTCCTTATTGCGAGATCAGTGATAAGCTAACAAGCCAAGTTGTCGACATGAGACTTGAGTATGACGAAATCCATAAAATGATTTCCAACTTTTATCACCTAGAAAGAATAAGAAGATGGGAGAAAGGCTAATCTGGCAAAGCTGGAGGAATCACATAAAGACATCTTATTCACAGATTGGGATTCTCAGCTAAAGTAAGCGGAAAGGACAACAACGACTGCATCAGCAACAACAAACATCACAATAGAAGCCATCAACAAAAATATGCATGGCGCCAAACTGGTTATAGAATGCATACCAAGATTTCTTCCAAATGTAAAATAGTTAGAACAACAGTGGAGGCAGGCAACGAAGGAAAAGGAGGAGGTAATTAGACAGATGATAAAGCTAAACTGGGAAGTGTACTCACAGTTCTTATTAAAAACATACAGCCAGTGGATGACCTTGAGATGCTTAATAACCTCCACCAAAAAAATGGTGCCAACGCTAACAAGCGCTATATTTACTGGGTAGTTAAAATTTGCGATTGGCCAACAGATGCAGCTCAAGCCTATGACAGATATTTGCGATCTCAAAGATCAAATGCAAAGGAGTTAGTCGCTTAGTATATTTTTCTTTTAGTTTTATTTTCGCATGATCTGAGGAAGGTCATTTAAACCTCCTCAGCTATTTTTGTACTAATCTATTTTAGGACTTATAGTTTAGTATTTAAACCCCTCTCATGCATTTAGAGAGGGGTCTAGAAATTTTATCAAAAACATTCTTCGAAACATTGCACTTCTATACTTTTGAGGAGGTTTTGATGGAGTGAATGGAACAAGATCTATTTTCTTTTAAATATCTAGCATGCTCTACTGAAATGCACTTTTGTACTCTTAGAATATATTAGATTGATTGAAATTAGGTCAATATTGTTGAACCACTTGAGTAGGACTCATCATATATGGTACTTTTATCTTATGATCTTGTTTTATTTATGTATGAAGCAATACTTCTTCTTTTAATTATTTTATGTGTGAAAGTATGAATTAGAGTTTAGCATTATTGCACTTTTATATGATGTTGGCTTTGACTTTATTTTGAATACATGAACGATCTTACATGTGATATATCTTTCACAATCGTTTTGGCTAACTATTTATCCAAAACAATTATTGTTAAACAATTTCACTTTTTATTGCAGTCGAATGATCTTTATTACCAATTGTTGTAGGACACCATTGTAGATCGCATATTGTATTTAATTCCCGGGTATATTTATATTTAAATATTGTTTAAACTAGGATATATGTATGTGTTTAGTAGTTTAGATTAGATTATACTTAGCTTAATCATTCCCCCTTTACATCATATATCAACCCATCAACAATATCAAAATATCTTCTGGGAAACTGGTCCCAGTATCCCCAGTCGGAGTGGCTCACTACACCAAATGGGAAAGGCGCTGCTAACTAAGGTCCGCACTGGGTGGTTTTCCCCCATGTTGTAGCAACAATTTTCGAGGCTTCAACAAGTTCTTACCAAAGTGTTAAATTATTGGGTGTTGGGTCCTTGTTTTAAGATGGCAGATAATTCAGCTTCCCAAGAGATAGTCAATGCCATCACAGTGCTCAATAGAATTTTCGAAAGAGCCAAGCACTTTTGGGCTCTATTCATAAATTAGAGGATATGGTAGACAAACAGAGGTGATCCTTTCATCTCTTCTTGGAAGCAAAACTATTAAGACATCTCGCGGATATGGAGCATTCACTTGAAGGCCTGCAAGAGGAGATTCATTCCCTTTGTGATCGTTTCTATGTGCTATAGGGATAAATGCACGGGGATTGTGGTGGAAATACCCTCAGGGATCTTCCCAAGATCCTTGGCAGACAAATCAGATTAGTTGCAACTGGCACAAAGAGATGTATACATGTCCATATCAATGAGATGATAATCAAAGTACGAGGGAGGATTTTTACCTCGGGTCTTGGTACAGTGTTGTTGGAGAACCCAATGTAGTAGAGTGGAAGACTCCTCAGCTAGCTCCTAGATCAATACCTACAGATAGACAAGACAAGAAGTAACACTACAACATATAACCTTGATAATCAAAACAATAATACATAAGGACATCTAACTACACATATCTAAGCTACTCATAATGAATGGTGATGCATAAATATGTAAATAAATCACAATATCAATGCCATGGAGTGGAGAACACAAATGCAGTTCCATACTAATGATGGAAAGAGTGATTACAACCATCAGTTACATCAAGCTTCCCTTACTCCTGCAACTTCTCTCTCTCTTCTTAACCTTAGAGCTTTGATAGCCCACAAGAAATCCTTCAGTCTATTTAGCCTCTAACCTTTCTAACCTCCTTCACAATGCCACAAGCCTCAAATATATAGCATGAGAGGATAAGCCTTGCCAATTATTTCATAAGTTCTTTTGGGCAAAAGCTGAGATGTTTCCATGATTTATCACTCTTTGCCTATTTGTTAGATTCCGTTAGGAATAGTAGCTCGTCAAACAAGTCAAATCTGGATGTTTCCTTGCTTTTTGGGCTGACATATGAGTGAATATTGGGATATTATTCAGTCAACCCGCTCCTTTGACCTCCATAACTTCACCCATATTATTAGGGATATTATTCATTTCCCTAATTCCTTATGATATTATGTAAATTTTGTTATATACTTGGGTCCTTTTGTAGAGTTTACAATGGCCATGGTTTTAGTATTAGAAGGCTTTGCAACCCTAGAGCCAGTAAACATTTTGAGTGGTTTGATGATATCATAAATCTCGTAGCTAAAAACTTATGGAAGAGTTTTGGCCCCATTTCCAGCTTTTATTAATATCAAAACCATTACTCGTTCTTTAAAAAAAATTAACTAAAATAAAGTAAGATATCTCCAATGCAAAAAATAAATGCAGTCTTTACTACACTCTTTTATAAAATCTTCAACAACTTTTAAATTTGACAACTAAAATGTACATAATTAAAATATATATATATTATATATTTATTTATTTGAAGATGTATATCAATTAGATTCAATTTCATATATTAATAATAATATTTTTATTTTATCATTAATCAAGTTATATTAAAAATAATAATAATAATTAATTAAAAAATTACCTTTCTAAAGTATAAGTAAATAAAAATTAAAATCATAAATTAAAATAACTTTCTCAAAAACTACAATCAAATTATTTTAAATATTAAAATTTTATTAACACTACCAATATCCACACTTCAAAATTATATGGACAAAAATTAACACCACACACAAAAAAACCAAGAGTTACCTATAATGGAAACATAAAACCCATGTCCATTGAATCCTTGTGAATGGCTCTCCCATGCTGAATCAAGGCAGTTCATCAATGATGGCCATAAACACTGCACAAACAAACGTCATCTACCCCTATGTTGAACTAAGATGACGTCAATATCCTTGTGAATCCAATGCTAGGGTGTTCCTCCCCTCTGAAACACACTAAGCTAAGAGGATCTCCTTAAGAAACCAAGGCTAGGGGCTCCTTGAGAAACCAAGGCTAGGGGTCTCCTCACCTATGGAAACAAACTCTGAGTCCAAGGCTGAGCAAATATGACGTCAACTCCCTCTGAGCCCAGGGCTAGGCTGGTCCTCCCCTGTGTAGGACTAAGTCAAGATGACGTCACCTTCTTCTGATGCCAAGGTTAGTGTGTTCTCAGTGGCTTAAAAACAAACGTCACACACGCCATCTCCATCTCCATTTGAAACAAAATCACCTCAGGAACCCAGAAGGGCCCTCATCAATTATGATCTACACACAAACGTCATCTCCTTCAATGACAGCTATCTACAAAAGAGACAACTTCTACAAAGAAACCCCAAACGTCACGATCTCTATGAGACGTATTCTGTTAGGATGACGTCATCTCCTTGTGAATCCCAGACAAGGGCAATCATCAGTACTGGCCTGGAGACCTCATCGCCTTCATGAGCAACTACACTTAACATGTCATCTCCTTTAAATCCACAAGGTAACTTTTTGGAATGAAACGTTAAATCCACAAGGTAACTTTTCAATAAGAATGCCAAAATATATAAAAACGATACTCTTGTTTTACTACGTACCAATCATGAGATGCATCAAAGGATATTTTTCATATCAAATAAAAAGGAAATTATTTTAAAATTCTAAGCACGGACATACGTAAGAGTCTTTATTTCTATGAAAGTGGCATGGTATGGAGTTATCCAACTAATGTTGTTTTCATGTTAACACATAATTTCAAAATAAAAGTAAAAAATAGATAAATACCTTCCTTCTAGAAATTTCGAGCTAATAGGGTAGATAAAGGCACAAATAGAGTCGGTAGTAGGAAAGGTTTTATGTCATCCTAATCAATATCAATAATTAGGTTAACATAGATTTCTCAATATCAATAATTATGTTAACCTAGATTTCTCAATATAAGTTTTAGAGAATAAAAATAAATGAAAAAACTATATATTTTAAAAAAAAGAAATGAAAGAAGATATTGGACATTATGTTTTTAATGTAAAAATAAAGATATTAGACACTAATTTTCAATTGTAAAAAAACGAGATGAAAGTCAACTTTAAGTGTGGGGAAATTGAAGAATTGGAGACGCATGGCCTTCTAACTAACTCTCCAATCGAGCTATTATCTTATTTATTTTTGTACCTTAAAAGAAGGGTTCTTTTGCTAAGATTAAGAGAAATTATTGCCTAGATTTCCATTTGAGCACCAAGAATGGACCAAACAACTTGAGGGTATTGTAACTTACAAATTGCTAAGAAATAAAAATCTAGATAAAGTGAATTGAATATATATTTTTCCCATTTTGATTTCTAGAGTAAACACTAGGGTCTTGTGTGATGAATCCATATATTTATTGTGTTATTTTTTGTCTATAATTTTTAAATGAAACTACTATATATTATAATGGCCACCTAGAAATTATAATCACGTGAGGTTTCATTTAATGGAAATACTCTAAATTTTACTTCGTGTATTCATTCTCCTAGCCATTAAAGGATCCCAACAATCCTATATTAAGGGATTTTTCACTACCTACGGTCTAAGTAGCTCCCTAAGCAAATGGGTTAGGTTCACTAATAGATTGAATGATTGATCCCTGTCTAAATTCCCCTAGAACTTTCATACATATTAAATGACAATGAAAATGATTGAGAGAAGAACTCGATTAAATGATAATTTTTCTTTCCTTTTATGTGAGTTTCAAACAATCATATTCTTGTTCCAGCTTTTTATCAAATGTCTTGGGCATAAGGAAAACAAACAAAATCTTCCTCATTCTTCATTTACCATAATCAATAATACAAATTAACATGCAAAAAAAAAATCCTAAGTTAATGTTAAGGAAATTGAATCTCCAATCAAAACCTCATTCAAATGTGATTAACAACCAATAGAATACAAAGATTGTGGGGGTAGAAAGAAGATAGATCTATATATTTAATGATAAATAAGTAACTACAAGTTTGATACCTAATTATTGATATCGTACTTCCTTCACCAAAGATTGATTCCTTTCTTTAGCCACAAGTCTTTATATGTTTATCAATATGATTTTGAAACTTATTGCACTAAAGTAACCAATTGAATCATAATTTGAACTTTTTTCAATATTTAATTATTACCACGAGAACTAATGCGAGCTATTTCATAGAAAAGGTATACTTATGGCCAAAGATATTTTGCTAAAGCTTTCTTCTTCATAGCAATGCTTTTACTTGACTCCCTTGCCACCTTTCCCTAGGTCTTGTATTTATAAGATGTGGAGGTTATAAGATCAATGATGCATGGAATGCATGTCTTGGATGTGTGAGAGACGCATGATATTAACTCCCAACATTAGTTTTCTTTGTGTTTTTACTCTTTTTAAGGCATATTGAGATGGTCACAAGTTTTTCATTAGTATTTAATAATCATCCACATTTATCAGTAGGAACCCTTGCTTGAGGATTCACCTTCATCGCCAAGGCCTGATTTATCAAGTGAGATCTTTGATGGCTAAGCATGTCATCCAAGGCTTGAGAACTCTTCAAGATTTTGTCCATCCCTTCAACCTTTTTCCTGAGGGAGACAATCTCTTCTTCCAATCTTTCATAATCATTATTCTTCTTAGCAAGTTGTTTCTCAGTTTCTTCCTTGATACGAGTAGCTTCATTTGCTTCTATTTTAAAGGAGATAATATATGACTTCATTTTGAATATTTCTTCATTTTCTTTTGCTAGACTTCACTCCATTTCTTCCTTGATTCTTGTAGCTTTACATGTTTCGGCCTTGAGAAGGTTGAGGTCGGATTTTAGTTTGAATATCTCTTCATCCTTTGCTTTTAGTTGGTATATCATGGTGTTTCTCTCCTTTTCTGCTTCATCAACCTATCCTTCTATGATTACCAATGCTTCCATTGTCTTCTCAGCTCCTTGTGCTAACTTTCTTGCTTCTTGTAGTTGAGATTTGAGAGAGTAGACCTCTACCTTGTATTGACCAATCCCTTCTTCAAGTTTGTTCAAGCTCTTGCGCCTTTGTTCAAACTAACTTGACAAGATATTTTCCCGTTTCTTTGCCTTATCCAATTGATTTGTTATGGATATGACTTCTTCATGATGCTTCCTTTTGTTTTGATGAAATTCCTCCTTAAGCTTGGCGAGCTCTTCATCTATTTCTTGTACTTGAAGCTTGACAAGGTCAACTTCCTTCCTTGTTTAGTCTTGGTCACCAGCTAGTGCTTTCTTCTTAAGTTCCTCATTTTCCTTTTTCAAATTGATAATCTCTTCCATGGTAGCCATAAGTTTAGCGAGGAGATCTTCTTCAAAGTCTTTTTCATTCTCTTCATCTTCTAGGTCTTCTCTAGCCTTGATGTCATCAATCTTATCTTCAGCTTCCTTGATGGGCTTTGGATTTTCTTCTTGTTTTCTATCATTTTCTTGACTAGAGATCATTTTGAATGCTCCTAAATTTGAGTGAAGATGATGAAGTTTATCCCATATGCCTTTTGCTAACGAGCATTTTTCAAAATTGGCCTTCATAGAATTAGGTAGCCCATTCAAGGTTGCTTTCATTTCACTTGTATTATGTTCCTTGGATTCTCCATCCATCATGCTATCAATAATCACTGATTTCCAAACTTCAATGTCTTTAGTCTTTAAGAAATTCCTCATTCTTGCCTCCCATATATCAAAGTTTCCATTGAACAATGGAGCCTTCACAAATTGATTGACTTCGATTTCGGTGGTTGAGGGAGACACATCTTTAGGAGGATTGGAGACTTTCTTCCTTGGCTTCACCATTTGTGTTCTAATGATCAACCTTCAAGCTGTTAGGCTTTGAGTGAAGGTATTGGCTCTGATACCAATTGTTGGAAATACTGGGGGGGGGTTGGATCAGTATTTATTTTCAATTTTTATTTTTACCAGTTAAATCATTTATATTAGAACACAAAATGAACAATAGGAATAAATGATTTTATTAATATAATCTTTACAATAAATCAGGTACAATATATATAAGGCTCCAATCTATTGCTAAGCACCAACTTGGTCTTTTGTGAGGCTCCAACCTCTAGGGCACCAACCCTATCTTCTCAAGGCACCAACCTTGTGTTTAGGAGCACCAACTCCAAGGACACCAATCCTTCCAATTTAGAGGCACCATCCCCAAGGGCTCCGACCCTATCTTGTCAAGGCACCAACCTTGGATATAGGAGCACCAACTCCAAGGACAACAATCCTTCCAATTCTGAGGCACCAACCCCAATGGCTTCGACCCTATCTTTTTTCTTTGTCAAGAAATGTTTTGATTGTATTGCAATGCTCTCAAAATCTTCTTCATTGTGTTTTGTCAATCTACAACTTCACTGCTACATCAATGACAACCTGTCTTCATATGAAGGAGTCTTCACAATTCTTCATATTGCCCAAACAAAATCTGCAAAGTTACCTCATGATGATTTCAAATAACCATCATGATCTACAATAGTCTTCACACAACTTCAATGTGTCTACAATGAACTGCACTAAGCTCTGCACAAAAACAACTCTTTGTTTGAAGCCTTTGTTCTCACTATCACGGTAAATGCTTCAAGAGTGACTACTTCAGGAGTAACTGCTTAAGGAGTGACTTCTTTAGAGGAGTGACTGTCGTGGTTTCATATTGTGTGTTCAATTAAAAACAACCCTATTCATACTTAGATAATATTCTTAGATCTGCAGAGCGTCCTTTTGAACTGTTATCTGAATCACTGTCAAACACAGGTCCGAGATTTTCAATAAATAACCCAGTCAACAGATTGTTCGACCTTCATCTTCCTTCTTCTTCCGCTCGACCTTTCAGCTTCCTTCTTCACTCGCTTGACCTTCGGCTTCCCCTTTCGTTCGCTTGACCTTTGGCTTCCTTTTTCACTCACTCGACCTTCAACTTCCACTTTTGTTCGCTAGACCTTTGGCTTCATTTTTTGCTCACTCGACCTTCGGCTTCCACTTTCTTCTGCTAGACCTTAGGCTTCCTTCTTCGCTCGCTCGACCTTCGGCTTCCTCTTTTGTTTGCTTGACCTTTGGGTTCCTTTCTTCTACTACCTCACATTCACAAGTTGTGAATTGTTGTTTTTGTTCTATGATTGATGCACACAATTGATAATATGTCTTAACTTATATTTATATGGGTTTCACCAATGACTAGAAAGACACGTTTATTAGAAGGAGGCCGACTTGTATATTAAAACATATTGAAGAGTCTTTCATCCATAAAATTGATTATTCATGGAAACCATATAAGAGAGGCTATACCCACAGGGAGGTACCACATGCCATGTCACTACCTCAATCGCAATCGCAACTTTCAGAGGTATTTTACAAGTCGTGCCCATAACATAGTCGATGGCCAATTGCCCCTACTAGATGCGATATTATATTAAATTGTTTTTATAAACCCATTGGATCCACCACTTTATCGCATTCATAATTTCATAAGACTCCCGCAATTGCAACTTTATGAAAATCCACATTAATAGAGGTCCCCACACGTCATGGCTTTAATCCCGCAATCACAACATTCAATATCACCGATATTCACATATTACCCCATAGCAGATGTGATATTTAATAAACTGTTTTTAATAAGTTTGTCGGGTCCACACCTCTATCGCAATTAGCGGTTTGACATCCCTTTGAAACTTGCAATTTCTACAGATGCGATATTTTATTAAGTCATGCTATAATGGTGCAGCGGGTCCACAATGCTATCCCAGTCGGCGGTTCGGGGGTTTATTGCAATCGTATTTTTAGTGTGACATTCCTTTAAGACTTGCGATGTGAAGGTTCTGATACATGCGGATGCGATATTACAATAGGGTGGTTACCATAACCTCTTTTCGGGTCCACAATACATATCGTAGTCGGGGGATTCAACGTGACACATAATAAAATGATAAAGTCACCGATAACCTGTCAATATAATTCCTCTGATGCATTGTTCCTCTTTTTTTCTTCCGATAGTACTTACCCTTGGGCATATGTGAAAACCTACTTCTATTGCTCTGTAACCTGCTTCTTTGATGGCTTCCGATGAACTCTTCCTCTCACTTTTTGGCTTCACGATGGCTTCTCCTCTTTACTCTCTCTCTTTCTCTTCTAATGGCTTCTGATATCTTTCCTCCTTGGTTCCACTGTTTCTATTATGTCTGTATTCAATCCTTGGATCCTCCATGAGAAGTATTATGATCAATGGGCATCAATGGGCAACCACACATGTCACAAGAATTTTCCATCACAAACACTGCCATATTGACATCAACGACAACTTAGATTAACAGGGTGAATCAATATTGTGGGGTTTTACAACTTTCTTTCACTAGTAAAGAATGTTTAGGACATGAATAAGCACTTCAAAAACAATTCATATCAACATCACATGAATCAATCATTAGAAGCACAAATAGAACACAGAAAAATATGTTTAATGAATTTTATTAATTTTTCTTGTAGTAATTTTTATTAAGTCAAGGGTTATGGTGTGAAACTTGAATGGTGTGATTAACTTAATTTCAAAGAAAATAATGCAAAATATGAAAATGCGCTTTTTCTCTTTCAATGAAAATTAATTAAAATAAGTGGGAGAGGGAGGAGCAGCAGGGGTTTCATTTAGCCTTGATGGAAAAAATGTATCTCAATTCACTTGGGAACTTGGCCTAGCGATCAATAATTAAGCTAAGTATCTAGCTTTATGGAAAGGATTGGAAATAACTATTGAAAATAAAATTTTGAGGCTATTAGTTATGGGAGACTCAATGCTAGTCATTCGACAATTGACCAAGGCCAAGAAGGCGATATGATCAGATTCCTCTCCCTTGAATAAGAGGATCCCCATCTCCACCTCTCAGTTTGATCAACTGGACATCTTTTAGTATATAGGAATTTGAATTTGGCTCCTAATGTTTTTGCTAAAAAAGGTTCCACCTTGGGTCTAGGAAGAATGGAAAGGGATCACATATTTTGCAACTTTCCAATCCCTTAGCTATGTTTAGCCTTTTAAAATGTAGTAAAGTCAGATGGGGAGTGGATACTATTATTTCTCCCCACCCTTTAATCACATTTGGATTCCTAGAAGTAATCATTCCATAATTAATTTAGACACTAGAGAAAAATTCTTTCAAATTGGGATGTGGTTGATCCCCTCCATAACTTCCTTGCTCTTGGCTCATTTCTAGAAGCGCAAGGGCCTCGGTATCCTGTGGCCTTTCCTTCTCTGGCCACAGATCCTCAAGGCTCCTTCTTGGTGTCTTAATGTAAACTGCAAGTGACATGTATTATTAATCATCTTCTTCCATGGGCGTCATGTCTATTTATTTTTCTCTTGGTGGGATTCGTTGTGGATCACCTCGGTCACAGAGTCCAATTTATTGTGTAGTAAAATGGATTTCATTTAGTTGTCCTGTGATATCTCTTCAACGCCGATTCTATGTCCTGATGAGGCCTTGGTGATGGATTTAGAATTTTTGTTACAGTTTGGCTTGTGGCAAGGCTCCACCCCTGTCTATATGTCAAATCTCTCAGCCCCTTAGTTTATTCAAATTCCCTCTTTCCATCTAGGTTAAAAATTGGGAAGAATTCTTACTAGAGTGTTAAATTATTGGGTGTTGGGTCCTTGTTTTAAGATGGCAGATAATTCGGCTTCCCTAGAGACAGTCAATGCCATCACCGTGATCGATAGAATTTTGGAAGCGGCTCAAGCACTTTTGGTGTCTATTAAGAAATTAGAGGATATGGTAAACAGACAGAGCTGCTCCTTTCATCTCTTCTTGGAAGGAAAACTATTAAGACATCTCGCGGATATGGAGCATTCACTTGAAGGCCTCCGAGAGGTGTTCATTCCCTTTGTGCTCGTTTCTATGTGCTATAGGGATAAATGCATGGGTGATTGTGGTGGAAAAATATTAAGACATCACGCAGATATGGAGCATTCACTTGAAGGCCTACGAGAGGAGGTTCATTCCTTCTGCGCTCTCGTCTCTGCATTGGAGATCTCCAGGAATGTAATTATGCAACCGGATTTGGGAGGAGTTGGCTCAATTGGCATTGTGGAAAGGAAGATAACTCGTCGCTCAAGGGGATTTGATGCTGCTAGACAAGATCGTTGTTGAGGTTCCAGTTGCTGGGTGGAGTCTCATGTGGTTCATTTCCTTGTTTCCCTATGATATTATGTAAATTCTGTTATATACTTGGGTGTTTTTTGTAGAGTTTACAGTGGCTATGGTTTAAGTATTAGAAAGCTTTGCAGTGCTAGTGCTAGTAAACATTTTGAGTGGTATGATGATATCATAAATCTCATATAAAAAAACTTATGAAAGAGTTCTCGCCCCATTTCCAACTTTTATTAATATCAAAACCATTACTAGCTCCTTAATTTTTTTTTACTAAAATAAAGTGAGATATTTCCAATACAAAAAAAATGCAAATTTTTACCACACTCTTTTATAAAATCTTCAAAAACTTTATATTTAAGATTTGATAACTAAAATATACATAATTTAAAAAAAAAATAAAAAAAAAAATCTATTTGAAAATGTATATCAACTAAGGTCAATTTCATATATATTATAATAATATTTTTATTTTTATTTTATCATAATCATATTAATATTAAAAGAAAAATTTTAATCAATTAAAAAATTGTCCTTCTAAAATATAAATAAATAAATAACAACTAAAATCTTAAATTAAAATAACTTTCTTAAAAACTACAATCAAATTATTTTAAATATTAAAATTTTATGGACATTACCAATATCCACACTTTAAAATTATATTGACAAAAATTAACACAAATATATATATAAACTTAAAATAAACCTAGAGTTACCTAATGGAAACATAAAACCCATTTGTCCATTGAATCTCTATGAATGGTATTTAAAATCCATGTACCATGTGGTAATGAAATGTCTACAGATGCTCTCCCATGTTGAATCAAGGCAGTTCGTCAATGATGGCCATAAACACTGCACAAACAAACGTCATCTCCTTGTGAACCCAATGCTAGGGTGTTCCTCCCCTCTGAAGCACACTAAGCTAAGATGACGTCATCTCTTTGTAAATAACCTCTAAAGCCTACTAAGCTAAGATGATATCATCTCCTTATGAATCCAAGGCTAGGGCGTTTATCCCCTCTAAAGCAAGCTTAGCAAAGATGACGTCAACTCCTTCTGAGTCCAAGGCTAGGGTGTTCCTCCCCTGTGTAACAGAGTAAGTCAAGATGACGTCACCTTCTTCTGAAACCAAGGTTGGGGTGTTCTCAGTGGCTTACAAACAGACGTCACACGCCATCTCCATCTCCATTTGAAACAAAGTCACCTCATGAACCCAGAAGGGCCCTCATCAATTATGTCCTCCTTCACTGACACAACTTCTACAAAGACACAACTTCTACAAAGAAATCCCAGACATCACAATCTCTATGAGATATATTCTGTTAGGATGACAAGGGCAATCATCAACGCTGACATGCACCCCTGATCGCCTTCATGAGCAACTAACTACAAACACACATCACAATCTCTATGAGACATACTCTGTTAGGATGACGTCATCTCCTTCACAAAGACACATTCTGTTCGGATGACGTCATCTCCTTCTGAATCCCGGACAAGGGCAATCATCAACGCTGACATGCACACCTGAACCATGTAAGATGAGCTAGAATGACGTCATCTCCTTTCAATCCACATGGCAAACGTGACACACTAATTGTTCCAGGACACATTACTTCTATAATAAGAATGACATACTAGGTTTTATGACACATGACATACTAGAAACGTGACATACTAATTGTTCCAGGACACATGACATACTAGAAAGGTGACATACTAATTGTTCTAGGACACATGACATTCTATAACAAGAATGCCGACGTTCGACTTACAAAATATATAAAAACGATACTCTTGTTTGACCGCGTACATTATTTTAAAAAGAAAATTATTTTAAAATTCTAAACACGGACATACGTAAAAGAGTCTTCATTTCTATACGGACATACATAATTTCAAAATTAAAATTAAAAAATAGATAAATACCTTCCTAGAAATTTCGAGCTAATATTATAGATAAGGGCACAAATAGAGTTCGTAGTATGAAAGCTTCTATGTCATCCTAATCAATATCAATAATTCTATAACAAGAATGCCCACGTTTTATAACAAGAATTTTAAGTTCAAGTTATGTAATTTGTGCCATTAAAGTATTTTAAAGGTTTTTTTAGAATAATAAATTTATTTATAAATTTAAAACAGTTTTTTTAATTTAAAAAATCACAATCCAGCAAAAAATTATATGCCTAGATTACAAAACATTAAAAATTAAAATGTTTAAAAAAGGACAATTAATGGACTAGAGGTGATGAAAGGGACAATTTTCCAAAAAAACTAAATTGTTATTAACAGAAATTGTCATTAATAATGATAAATTAGCATAGTTACTCAAATCCTCTCACTTTTTGTAAATTTTGTTTTTCAATAAATTTTATGATTTTTATTTTTTATATATATATATATATATATATAATTAATATTATTAATCATCTCAAAATCGGATTAAAATTACAAAAATTAATTTTTATAAATAAAATTCAAAATCAAACTCAAACTTCTAACTTAATTGCAATAAAATTTAAAATCAAAATTATCTTACCCACTCCAAAAACTCAAAATTGCCCAAAAAAATTCAATGCGCTTAAAGTATAATGCAGATTATGGATAGGTTGGTAAGATATTACCTAGTAAGTTGGAAAGTGGATAGGTTGGTAAGATATTACCCACTAGATTGAAAAGTAGTTGTGGTGTAAGTTCCCATGTTGTAAATCCCTTTGACTGATGCTGGGTAATAATGTGATCTTTACGTCGTTGTATTTAAAAATTTATTTCTAAATTCATAGTCTCCTCAAATTATGCTAGTCTCCTCCTCATTACATAAAAGTGTTATGGTAGTCTGCGTACGATCATGCGATCTCTCAGCAAGAAAGCATACTTATTTTTTATATTTATAAGTACGATCTGCGTACTTATTTTTTTATATTTATAAATAAATATATTATTCTAAAAAAACCTTTAAAATACTTTAATGGCACAAATTACATAACTTGAACTTACATCACATTCTATAACAAGAATGCCCACGTTCGACTTACAAAATATATAAAAACGATACTCTTGTTTGACCGCGTACATACGTAAAAGAGTCTTCATTTCTATGAAATTAGCATGGTATACAAATGCAAGAGTTAACCAACTAATGTTGTTTTCCTGTGAATACATAATTTCAAAATTAAAATAAAAAAAATAGATAAATACCTTCCTTCTAGAAATTTCGAGCTAATATTATAGATAAGGGCACAAATAGAGTTCGTAGTATGAAAGGTTCTATGTCATCCTATCAATATCAATAATTATGTTAAAATACTTTTCTCAATATAAGGTTAGAGAATAGAGAATAAAAATAAATGAAAAAAATATATATTAAAAAAAAATTGTTTATTTAAAAGATAAAGATATTAGACACTTTTTTTCTAATGTATATAAAAAAATGAAAGAGGAAAAGTCAATACTAAGTGTTGGGAAATTGAAAAATTGGAGATGCATGGCTTTTTAACTAACTCTCCAATTGAGCTATTATCCTATTTATTTTTGCACCTCAAAAGAAGGGTTCTTTCGCTAAGATTGAGAGAAATTATTGCCTAGATTTCCATTTGAGCACCAAGAAAGGACCAAACAACTTGAGGGTATTGTAACTTACATATTGTTAAGAAATAAAAATCTAGACAAAGTGAATTGAATATATATTTTTCGCATTTCTGTTTCTAGAGTAAACACTAAGGTCTTGTGTGATGAATCCATCTGTTTATTGTGTTATTTTTTGTCTATAAGTTTTAAATGAAACTACTATGTCTTGTAATGGCCACCTAGAAATTCTAATCATGTGAGGTTTCATTTAATGGAATTACTCTAAATTTTACTTCATGTATTCATTCTCCTGGCCATTAAAGAATCCCAACAACCCTATGTTAAGGGATTTTTCACTACCTATGGTTTAAGTAGGTCCCTAAGCGAATGGGTTAGGTTCACTAATAGATTGAATGATCGATCCCTATCTAAATTCCTCTCGAGATTTCATACAAATTAAATGACAATTACAATGATTGAGAGAAGAGCACGATTAAATGATAATTTTTCTTGCCTTTTATGTGAGTTCAAACAATCATATTCTTGTTCCAGCTTTTTATCAAATGTCTTGGGCACAAGGAAAACAAACAAAATCTTCCTTATTCTTCATTTACCACAATCAATAATACAAATTAACATGCAAAAAAAAAATCCTAAGTTAATGTTAAGGAAATTGAATCTCCAATCGAAACCTCTTTGAAATGTGATCAACAACCAATGGAATACAAAGATTGTGGGGGTAGAATGAAGATAGATCTATATATTTAATGATAAATAAGTAACTACAAGTTTGATACTTAATTATTGCTTTCATACTTCCTTCGCCAAACATTGAGTCCTTTCTTTAACTACAAGTATTTATCTGATTATCAATATGATTCTAAAACTTACTGCACTAAAGTAACAAATTGAATCATAGATTGAACTTCTTTCAATCTTTAATTATTACCACGAGAACTAATGCGAGCTCTTTCTTAGAAAAGGTATACTTAGGGCCAAAGATATTTTGCTAAATATTTCTTCTTCATAATGATTCTTTTACTTGACTCCCTTGCCTCCTTTCCCTATATCTTGTATTTATAAGATGTGGAGGTGATAAGATCAATGATGCATGGAATAAGTGTCTTGCATGTGTGAGAGATGCATGATATTAACTCCCAACATTAGTTTTCTTTGTGTTTTTATTGTTTTTAAAGCACATTGAGATGGTCACAAGTTTTTCATTAGTATTTAATAACCATCCACATTTATCACTAGGAACAACTCTAGTATATGTGTAATTTTGAAGGAAAAATACATACTAATGTGTCGCATTTTGGCACAAAGATGTATATTAGCTCAAGTCAACTTTGTTTTCTCCAAGTTGGTGCTTAATTTAAGTATAACAAATTACCCCTAATGTATGAGGTTATAGGTGTTAGAAATATGGACAATACTGAGAGGGAGGGTGAATCAATATTGTGGGAGTTTTTACAACTTTCTTTCACTAGTAAAGAATGTTTAGGACACCAATAAGCACTTTAAAAATAATTCATATCAACATCACAAGAATCAATCATTAGAAGCACAAATAGAACACATAAATACTTCAAGATTCTCTTTAATTATTTCCACAAAGGAAAGCTTCTACTTGTTATTACAAAGTTCTCTGGATACAACCAGAAGGAAGATACTACTCCCTAATTTATCATCTACTACTAAAAGGAGCTACAACCACTGATTTATTAGTTGTTACTGAAAGGAGCTCCAACCCCTGATTTTTTACCAACCACTACTAAAAGGAGCTACAACCCCTAATCTGCAAGTTGCCTCTTGATTGACCTCTTTGATTCATCTTTCATACAATTTTCAAATTCAAATCATGAAGGCCACTTCCTTTCATAAAACAAATAAATTATCACCTCAATTATTCACTCCAAACACCATAAAATCACCTTCAGCGATCTCTTACCACTCACCAATCCACCATACACACCAACAACGTCAATTCATGAACAATTTTTTTTCAACTCATATCTTGCAAATTCGATTATGCTTAAAAGGAATTAAGACTGATATTTTAGTTTTTTGGACTTTAGTAAACTTGCACTTAAATTTCACTTAACAGAGGTTTTGATCTCATTAACTTCTTACATTTCTGTTTTTGGAATGTTCTCTTGATGTGTACAATAAGCCTTCAATCTATGCTTAGTTGTATCTCTAAGTAAAGCTGAGTTAAAATGCTCAATTTTGGACAAAAATCAGAATTTATTTGTGACTTTTTAAATTTGGGTTACTCCAAATTTAGCCCTACTGCTAAATTTTCCTCTAACTGTAGAAATATGGTGATAGAATTGCAACTGCTCAAGAAATTTACTCTAAATCAAGAGACACAATTCTACTCTATTCGTTTGCGAAAATTAATTCACAATTTAGAACAACATTCACAAACATGCATCAATCACATACACAAGTACATACATATATCTAGGGGAAGCCAACTTGCATTAATCATATGAATAGAGAATGTATTACAATTGCTTTCTCTCTCTAAGTTTAACCTACAAGTGAATACCCTTTCTCTCTTCTCACTGAGAAGCTTTGACCCAAACTTAGTCAATTTACGCCTTTGCTTGAGCCCCTATTTCCTTGTGCAAATATTGAGGAATTAGGCCCCTTTTCTTAAGAATATTCCTCCAATTGAATTTACAATTCCCAAGGTTGGGTCTCTGATTTCATGCAACACATGTACACTTAAGACTAGTCTATAACTGACATTACACTTGGAATCTCCACCATAGCTAGGGAACTCGAATTCTCTGCATGTACTAATTATTTTTGGTTGATTGATCAAGTAGTTGGATGACCTGGATTTAAGACCTCTGTGGTTGATATCTTGTAAATCCAGAATCATTTCCTTATGCGGAGGGGATACATGGAGTGAAATCATTTTACTCGAAAAGTTTAGGGTGAAGATAGCAAGAAGAGTAGTAAACCTTAAACAAAGCAGCTTATCTTGCAATTAAGCTCTTCTACTATCAACATTCAAAATAGTCCTGATGATGGATCCCTTTTGGGATTTGAAACGTTGACGGAAAAATGGTTTTTATTGTGGGTTATCCGGTTACTAAGTTACAAGTTGGATGATCACTGAGTTAGACTATTGTTCGACTGTACAACTACCATCCAACTAGTTCTCTCATCAATTAGAATTAGTTTAACTGACTACAATTGGAAATAACCAAACTAGATTGCTACAAATTAGAAATCACACATGCATAACTGAATTCCATTCCCTCTAACTCGAATTTAATGAAATAACTGAGTGACAATAGCCATTTCAACTCAGTTAAATACCTCCAAGTTGTTTATTAATGTGGAAATTTGAATTTTCTCAATTTGACTAAGGCAAGTCAAATTGAGACTTTCTTGCAATGCTTCTCAACACTCCCTCTTAGCAAGAAATGGATTTTAAACCATCCCTATCCTATGCCTATGGAATTCAAACTTCCCTCTTGAAAAATCCTTTGTCAAGATGTCAAAATCTTGTTCCTCTATTAGAATGTATTGTAGAAACATTATCTTCCTCTAAACACAATCGCGTAAATGATGATACCATATATCTATATGCTTGGATCGATTATGAAATACTGGATTCTTAAAGAGCTTAATGCAACTCTGATTATCATAATAGATCAAAGTTGGATCCATTTTATCCATGTGGATATTGGTGGCCACACGCCTATTCCACTTGGACCCCCAACACTGTCACTTTCAGTTTTTTCATTACCTTAATTGTAGCATAGTTTACTAGTTTTGGCAGTTTTTGGGGTCTTGAACTTCCGGAGCCATTTTGAGGCGCTAAGCGACGTTTTTTTAGGGAAAACAGAGAGACAAAAATATCCGAAAATCATTCCCTAGTTTGTTTTCAACCTTCTCTTCAAGATCTTCAAAACGAGGTATTATGATAGCCAAACGGAGATCGTATGACAAAGTTACGACCTCGAGAAGTTGATGTACCAATTTACCCAAACGGGGCCCACAGTTTTGGCACTTCATCTCCTAGGGTTAGGTTTTTGGATGTTTAGGGTTTTTCATTGTTTCTCAATAATAAATAGGCCTTTGAGCCTCATTGTAGCATAGTTTAGAGGTTTGTAGCTACCACATCTCTTCTCAGAGATAAGATACCATCGCTCGAGCTATCTTATTTCCATTATGTTTGTAAGCATAGTTCAATATTTTTCTATTAATGAAATGAAGTGTTTTTCTACTACATCTCTGTATTTATGATTATATTTGTAAGTTGGTGCATTCCTATTTTAGTTTGGATTAATGGTATTAGAGGGGTCTGATCTTTCTCTGTTTTTCATTGCATGTCCCCAATGAGGTCAGGGTGTAAAGAGTTAGGGCTCGATCTAGTTGAACCATTGCAAGATTAGCCTCACAAAGCCCAACGACCTCCCATGGAGGAAGAAAATAAAGACGAGGGGGTAGGAGATCCTTTCAAAAAAAATTTCGAGGAAGCCCTCAAGTGACAGAGGGACGCGATGATGGATAACTTTGCCGAGATCCTTCGATGGCTACCTATAGGTGATGCATCTTCATCTGGAAACCACTCTAGAGGCGCCACTCCTTTTAAGGTATAGGTTAAATTTTATATTCCCATATTTGAAGGTCTGATAGATGCAGATGTTGTAGATAAATGTTTAAATATGTTGGAAGGATAGTTTTCAGTTCATGACTTTTCCAATCGGGAAAATATTACTTTTGCACTTCTCAAAGCTGCCCACACGTCAAGGACTAGTGGGAAACCTACTGTGAACAAAAGGACGAGAGTGAACCCTCATTGTTTTCATCCACGCCCACTTTGGATTCTTTTCGAGACGCCATCAAGGAACAATATTACCTTGTCGAGAGCTATGAAGATAAAGACATAAAGTGGACCACGCTACGGCAGGGAAGGGACCAAGATGTGTTAGAGTTCACAAATATTTTCCATACCCTTCGCCCAAAGCTGGGTATCAAGGATATTGAGCGACATTTGGTGCTCAAGTACTGCGACTATATACACAATTACATCCAAGACGGGATGGAGTTCCTTGACATTTCCTTGCTTGGCACGACGTACCGTTACGCTATCAAGATTGAGCAGAAGTTTAAACTGAAGAAGCGAGACTTTGGATCTGCAAACCCAAAGCAAGGAAAAGGTGCCACCAAACCATAGAACAAAGGACCAAGCCAAGGTGGGGCTACCTAGGACAGCCCACCGAAGCGGCAAGAAAAGATCAACACCACGAAGACAAAGAAGGACACGGGAAAATAGTGTGAGTTCCATAAGAGCTCCACTCACAATACAAGTGAGTGTCAGGCCAAGCAATCACTGGTGGCCGACCTAAAGGCTTATGAATCAGACGCATGTTCTGACTCTGAATTAGAACCTGATAAGGGCACTGGCAAAGGGAAGCAGAGCATTGATGTGGACCCCAATGCCACCGTGGTTGTAGAGCCTCTAACTTACACCTCATCATCCACTATTGCCTACTGTTTTTCATCACTTATCTCTCTCTTTCGCCTCATTTTCCATGTAAAACCACCCAGATCATTACATTAGATGTCATTAAGCATGATCAAGTGAGCTTTGCTAATGTGTGACTGTTTTGTTTAGATTTTGACATATTTACAGGCATTCCGCAGCTCTCTGCCGATTCCGCAGCTATCTGATGATTCCGCAGCCATCTGGAGATTCCGCAGCCTTTTTGTTGTTCTTAAGGTTCCACATGCCATTTTGCCAAATGAGCCACATGGGTACTTAGGTATCAAGGTGCTTGAGGTTCCTGTGCCATTTGTTCAACCATCCACGTCATCTGTACCTCCGGTCAAACAGGGGCAAGATCCGGTCAACGAAGGCAGCTTAACGGTGATGCGTAAGCTGTTGGGTCACGTCAGCTCAAACGGTGACTTTCCCGTGTTACGCAGGATGTGGGGGACATAATCCAACTCTGGATTCAATGCCCATGACGACCAGGACCTCCAGCTCACCCACGCAGGCTCATGATGTGTTATTGCAGCTTTTATTATGCATGACAGTTTGTTTATTTTCAGTTTTAGCAGCACGCATAGGCTATCCTTCAGATGCCTATAAATACTTGCGTCTGCGTACGCTTATGTAAACTTTTACTTGCTGTATTTTTATGAACTTGTTGTAATTTTCGTGCATTCCCAAGACTCTGTTTTAATAGTGCTGTTCTAGCACTCTTGACTGTGAATTTCTGCACATGGAGTAATAGAAGCAGTGCTGTTTTGAAGCTTTCAACACTTTGAGTCTTCTTTGGGTTATGTGAATGGAGGGCCCCTGTTCATATTAACCTTGTATAGTATTTTTATGTTCATCATTTCCTTTTCTTAACGTATGTACAACATAATTCACTTCATTTTAATTCATTTTGAATCCTTTCTTTAAGCTGATCAGCATTGTTCTTTTGCAGGTTTTGACTCGGGATTACTTGTGTGTTTATGTGTTTGCTTTATATCTAGTGGTAGTTTCAGTTGACAGATTCAAAGTTGCTGCCTTTTACTTTATCTCCATAGCTAATTTTTAGTTTTATTTCTCAAATCTGTCTGCTGACATATGAATGGTCTCTTACTATAAATTGCTTATCTTTTAGAGATCAGAATACTAATCACTTGCACCTGGCTTTGGGTGCTTTCTAGACTAATCCTTAGCTACTTTCTAATCGTGCTTTACACAGTACTATGTGATAGAGGCAGAGAGTTAGAAAGAGAAAAATATTATCACTAGTCTTTAAAGTAGATTTTTCTCATTTTTTATCATTTCTTAGACTTACCTTTAGCTACTTCTTAATCGTGTCTTACACAGTACTATGTGTTAGAGGCAGAGAGTTAGGAAGAGATAAACATTATCATTGGTCTTTTTAGTGATTTTCTTACTTTTTATTTGCAGCATGAATGGTGTCTAATGCCATTGGAAAGTGGTTCTTTGCTTTCAGTTCATTTTAATTCATTTATTTCCTTCAAGTTTTCCTTTTCAGCAAGTAGTTAGAAACCACTAATCACACACCTTCACTCATCTAGAATTCACTTCACACACACCATCTCTCATTTGTTTATAAATACATTACTCCATCTTAGGAAGATAAATTAACCACAAACAACACCCCCCAAATGACAAAAAGCTCTAAGAGGTTGCTTAAGTACATATAGTACACCTTCACTTCATCAGCTTACGAGCCCCGGGTTGACAATTAATGATATCAATTTAGGAACACTAAATTGACTAAACATTTTGGCGCCGTTGCCGGGGAAGTGAAATTAAGTAGCCATATTCTTTAAAAAAAACATAAAATTTCAAGGAAAGAAGTTGATAACCTATCAAAGTATGCTCTCCTCTTGCACTGCAAGGTGATCTGGAGGATCAGAAAAGAGAAGTTATTGATTTGGTAGTTTCTTGAGTATGCTCTCTTCTTGCACCTAGAGTGAATTGGAAGATCAGAAAAAGAACTATTAACTTGACTTGAAGAAAATAATAAAAATGACATGCATAGAGCTAGAGATTCTAGAGGAAAGTTTTTAGCTAGAGCTCGAAGTTCAATTTTTACAAGTCCATCTGCTCCAAGGGATAGACAAGAGACACCTCCCTTATCCCCAACCGACACTCCTAGTCCTAGAATTCCTGGAATTCAAGAGCCAAGAGTTGATTCTCCTACACCTTCTATTGAATTTGAACCAGGAAGAGACTCTTCCCTTTCTCCTACAGAAAGACCAATTGTAATTGAGGAAGTAGAATTATCTGAGGAAGAAGAAGAAATCTCTCCTCATTCACCTTTTGTAGAAGAAACAGAAGATTTTGAAATCCCTAGGAGAACCATCATGGCAGAAGAAGAAGTAGGTGGTAGAGGTAGAGGTAGAGGAGGAAGAGGAGGAAACAATGGAGGAGGTAGAGGTCCCATTGGAGGAGGAAATAGAGATGGGGATAACTCATTTGTGTTTCCTATCGTTGATGAGGATTCCCGTGCCACCATGAAAAACATATCACCATCTGTCCTCCCTAACTTCCATGGGTTAAGATCTGAGGACCCTGAAACATTTTTATTTGAGTTTGAAGTGGTGTGTCGAACTTATGACTATCGAGATGACTCCCAAAAGCTCAAATTGTTCCCTTCAACACTGAAGGATCAAGCTTTGAAATGGTTCATGGGGTTACGTACTCAATCCATTAAGACTTGGGATGAAATGAAACAAACCTTTTTGGATAGGTATTTGGACTATTGTATGCCTACTAATCACAAGGACGAGGTTTTTAAAGTGATACAAAGAGTAGATGAGAGTTTAGAAGATTTACTTGAAAGATTTCAATATAATTTGAAAAGAGCAAAAATGAATACCTTGGATGAAGAGACCTTAAAAGCCCTCTTATTAAAAGCCATTAGGGATGAATGGATAGATATCTTAAACATGATGGGGAAAGGGGATATTTCTCAACTTTCACTCAATGATATAGCAGAACTCTGTATCCATCTCTCAAGAGGCAAATCAAAAACTCAAAAAGGGCCTAGAGATCCTTCTCTCCTTAGGGAAAATAAATCTGCAACAGGATCAGTGAGTAGGGCTGAAATCGGCAGTATGCTTGATGAATTTAAAACTGACATCTTAGGGAATCTTAGTGAACAACTAGATACCCTTAAGATCCATAATAAACAGAAAGCAAAAACTGAGGCCTTAGCCATCTTTTGTTCAAAATGTAGAAAAAAACATGCTTTAAGGGAATGTCCCTTGGAAGCACAAGTTGTGGAAACATGTGTAATTTGCTCAGAAACTCATGAGACCAAGGAGTGTCCTTCAATTCCTGGCCTCAAAGCAGTCTTTCAAGAAGATCCAAGTACGCTTGAATCTCTTTGTTTTATTGCAAGGAGACCTTGGCAAGGACAACAGAATCAAGGTTTTAACAACTCTATGAATTCTCAATCCCAACCAAATTGGAATCCTTGGCAACAACCTTGGCCTCAACCTCAAAATGCTTTTCAAGCATGGTTGCAAAGCATGCAAAATCCTTATGGGAGATTTGCCCAATTCTATCAATATCCTCCATCCTTTCAAAATCAGCAAGCTCCCCAATTTCCAAATCAAAGACAACAGCTATCATTGTCATACCCTCAACAACAACAACCCCCTCCACAAAATCAAAATTCTCAACTCTCCCAACAAAAATAAAATCAACTTCCCTCTCAGCCATTACCCAATCCAAATAATAGGAACCCTCAAAATGCTTACATGATGGAAGGTCAACCATTCCCTACCTATATGGTTGTTCCTCTCAATGAAGTACAACTCAGATCAAGTAGAATCATAGATCAACCTTCTACAAGTGTTCAACAACCAAGCATTTCCGAGGAAGAATCTCTCAAAGTCAATAAGGGTTCTAAAGTATCCCTTCAAAACCCAAACATTCAAGAAAAAGAAAAAGAATCAACT
>APFE031384445.1:142126-165818 GCA_000404065.3 Pinus taeda | reverse complement strand
ATGGGTTACCATTTGGCACTTCTGTACGGTGGAGTCATTTATTTATGTCTGACATATGAATAACTTATTATGCGATATGCTGTTCACAACTGTTTTGCCTAAATTCTTATGCAAAGTGGTTTATCTTTAATGATTTCTATTCTTATGATAGCTGAATGATCTTTATTACCAGTTATTGTTCGAAATCTTTTTAGATCGCATAATAGAAGATATACACCCCGGGTTAGCGTAGATCAGATGTGTTGTTTCTCATTAGATTACAATAGCATAAAGTTAGTTTAAAGAGTCTGAATTAGATTAGCTTTAAATTTCTCTTAGATCAGCATAGTTCAACTCTACACACACACACACCCAAGGTCGGGAAACTGGTGCCGTTATCCCCAGTCGGACCCGCTATACCAAACAGATAAGGAGCTGCCAACCAAGGTCCGGACCGGGTGGGTATCCCCCTTGTTGTCGACCCTATTTTCGAGGCTTCAACAGGAGCAGAAGAATAAATGTTCCTGAAACCAACAAACAGAAAGATACAAAACAATCCAACAAAGATAAGAGTAATACCATCCCTGTACATATTCTTTCCAGAAACAACCCTAATCCAAATAACTCAATAATTGAGGATGTATCCAAGAATCAACCACAAAACAAACAATATTCCACTTCTATTCCTCCCATAGGAAACCTAGAAGAACTTCTAGAAGTTGATTTAGAAACAACTTTAGCCCATAACCCCACTCCTGAAAAGGAGAGAAACACAGAAAATACAACAGAAAAGAGAATCCCACCGTCCGAAATGAAAGAACTCAAAACGAAAAACCTTTTAATCTTGAGGCTGAATTAGGAAAATTAAAAATAACAATTCCATTATCAGAATTGGCTAAACATGATGTCTACAGAAGTTAGATCAGTAGATCATTACAAATTTCTGTGAATGAAGATTCAATAAATGTTTTTGATGATCAACGAGAATTGATTTTTGGCCCTGAGGTAAATGGAAAATCAGTGGATGGAGGAGTCCCTCCTTTCTATGTAAGTTTAAACATACATGATAAAATACTTCATAACGCCATGTTTGATTCTGGTGCTTCTCATAACTTAATGCCTAAATCTGTGATGGAGAAATTGGACCTAGACATCACCAGGTCATATAAAGACCTTTTATCTTTTGATTCAAGTCAGGTCAGATGTCTAGGATTAATCAAAGATTTATGTATATCACTAGTCCAATATCTTGCCAAAACCATCTTTATGGACATAGTAGTAGCTGATATCCCACCAAAGTAGGTATGTTACTGTCTAGATCTTGGGGTGCAAAGCTTCAAGGATCTCTACAATTGAACATGTCTTATGCTACTATTTCAGTATTTGGTCAACCTAAGAAACTGTACAGAGAAACTTTAATGAAATATGTGGTGAATAGCCAGGAGAGACCTCAGAATTTCCCTATCTACTCCATACACTTCGATATTGATTCTTTCATCCTTTATAATGTTGAAATTGATCCTTTGAATGAATTCAAGGTTTTAGCAGTTGAAAAAGAAGAAATCTCAAATGAAAAGTCTAGTGTTCAAATTCAAGAAATTTCTAAGAACAATGACACATCAGATACTCAAAAGGAACCAGAAGAAATTAAAAAACCAGATCTTCCTATTAAACAAATCCCTGAGACTCTTGATACTAACTATGAACATGAGATATTTTGGTACTTAGAATTTGATGGTTCAGTTAACAAGTTAGGAGCAGGAGCAGGAATTTGGGTGCACAATCTTGAGAATGATCATGCTGAAGGCCATGCCTACAAATTAAATTTTAAATGCACTAATAATATGGCTGAATACAAAGCTCTGTTGCTAGGTCTTAAACTAGTCAAAAGTTTAAGGGCCATTAGGGTATCAGTCTTAGGAGATTCTGATTTAATCATTCAACAGATAAAAGGAAATTTTCTTACAAACAATCCCAGATTAATATCTTACAGAGGAACAATGATTGAGATTCTCAATACATTTCTAGAAACTCAGCTGGCTAAAATCCCAAGAAAACATAATTTGCATGCTCATAGCCTGGCAATGTTTGCCAGCACCTGTAAACTACTATTTGAGCCCAATCATCATTTCACAACTGAGATTATACATAGGCCAGCCATACCTGACAATGTAAAGAACTAGCAAGTGTTTGAAAATGATATTCAAATTAACAACTTCTTGACACTAGAGGAAGAGTTTTCTAGCACTAATATAGATATAGATACAGTTAGTGAATTTGATCAAATAAATCAGATAGAAATAGACATTTCAACAGAGAGTGCAACTCAAATGCTTCACCCAACAACATTTACCAATAGAGAAATGCAGGATCTCAAAGAAATGGACATTGATGAAATTATGGAAGAAGAATCTGAAATCATCAATTTGAAAGATAATGAGTTGCCTAAAGGATTAAGTCCTTTGGAAGACCTCTTTGATTTTAATGATATTCCAAGGAAACCCAAGATGGAACCTCTAAAATATGACATTGAAGACTATAAGTTAGGAATTGAAGAAAATCCAAAATCGTAAAATTATCCAAATATTTGCCTCCTGAACAAAAACTCAAATATGTTGAATTAATGAGAGAATTTCAAGATGTATTTGCCTGGAGCTAGGAGGACCTGAAATCTTATGATACCTCTATAGTTCAACATACAATTCCTTTAAGGGAAAATAAAAAACCATTCAAACAAAAGCTCAGAAGGATTAACCCTGTACTGCTTCCCTTAATTGAAAAAGAAATCAAAAGAATGTACGAAGCAGGGATAATTGCTCCTATCAGATTTTCAGAGTGGGTTTCTAATTTAGTACCTACTAGGAAAAAGACTAGAGAAATTAGGCTCTGTGTTGATTTAAGGAATGTAAACAAGGTTTCTTTGAAGGAAAATTACCCTTTACCTAAGATGGATCACATTTTACAAAGGGTGGTAGGTGCTTCTAGGATTTCACTTTTGGATGGGTTCTCAGGCTATAACCAGATTCTAGTTCACCCTGTTGACTAGGAAAAAAATGCTTTTACAACACCATGAGGAACATTCAAATATGTTAAAATGCCATTTGGACTTAAGAATGCAGGGGAAACTATTCAACGTGCAATGGACATAGCTTTTGCAAAAGAAATTCATGATTTCTTGGTCATATATCTAGACGACCTGACTGTTTTTTCTAAATCAGATTAGCAACATTTAGATCATCTGAAACAAGTATTTTTAAAATGTATACAACATGGAATTTCCTTAAATCCTAAAAAGTCCTTGTTTGGTCTAGAAGAAGGCAAACTCTTGGGCTATATCATCTCCAAATATGGCATTAGAATTGATCCTGCTAGAGTTGAGGCCATTATGCAAATACCCCACCCCAGAAATGTCAAAGAACTTCAATCTTTCCTAGGAAATATTAACTTTTTGAGAAGATTTATATCTAATTTAGCTGAATTAATCAAATTGCTAAATAATATGTTGAAAAAGGATGCAAAAGTTAAATGGACAGTAGAAGCCAAACAAGCATTTGAAGAAATTAAAATGGCTTTAACTAGAGCACCGGTCCTGACAAGTCGAAAGTTTGATAGAGACTTCATAATATTTTCATTTCCATCAGAACACACGATTGCTATTATTTTACTACAAAAAGATCATGAAGGATGTGAAAAACCTATAGCCTTTTTTAGTAAAGCACTAAGAGATGCACCCTTAAAGTACAAAATCATGGAAAAACAAGCCTATTCACTTGTGAAAGCTCTTAAAGAATTTAGACTCTATATATTGTACTCCCATGTAATAGCCTATGTACCAAATGCTGTTGTCAAAGACATCCTGACCTAGGATGGATTTGAAGGCAAACGAGGAAAATGGATTGCTACTATATTGGAATATGATATTGAAATAAAACCCACAAAGCTTATAAAAGGACAGGGTTTGGCAAAACTCATGACTGAAACAAATTGCCAAGCCTTGGATATTAATGAACTGGATAATGAACATGAGATGGCGAATCCACAGATTAGCCAGGTCTTCTTAGATTCACCTTGGTATGCTGACATAATTTTTACATTACTAAACTTGCAAGCTCCTTCAGGATTATCCAGAACTAAGAAAAGGTTTTTAAAGATGAAAGCTTCAAAATTCTGTATTTTAGATGATGTTCTCTTTTGGAAATATCATGAAGGTATTCTATTGAATTGTTTAGTAAAAGAAGAAGCTGACAAGGTTCTTAAAGAATTTCATGCAGGAGACTATGGTGGACACCTTTACTGGAGATCAACTGCAGACAAAATCCTTAGAGCCAGATTTTATTGGCCAACCTTGTTCACTGATGTAAAGAAGTTTGTCATTGCTTGCCACAAATGTCAGATTTTTGAAGGCAAGAGGAAACTGTTACCCTTATCCCTGAGACCAAATTTTACTGAAAAACCCTTCCAACAATCGGGACTGGACTTCATTGGAAAAATCCACCCTCCCTCTTCTGGCCAACATAAATGGATTCTAATTGCCACAGACTATTTCACCAAATGGATAGAAGCCATTCCTTGCAGATAAGCCAATGACGCAATTATTATAGGATTCTTAGAAACCAACATATTGTCTAGATTTGGCCGTCCTAAAAAAATCATTACTGATAATGTTGCTGCCTTCAAATCCAAGAACATGACAAGTTTCTGTAACAAATACCATATCACATTAGGCCACTCCATAGCCTATTACCCTCAAGGTAATGGTCTAGCTGAGTCTTCCAATAAAAGCCTAATTATGTCATTAAAAAATCATTGGAAGAGAAAAAGAAAAATTGGCACAAGAAACTTACTAATGCACTATGGCAGACAGACTTACTACAAAGAAATCTATTGGAACTAGTCCTTATGAACTAGTCTATGGTTTGGAGGCTGTATTTCCTTCATCTTTAGGAGTTCCTGTAATGAAACTACTGCAAGAAGCTCAGGTGGAGCCCAACGATATTCAAAGGAGAATTAACCAAACCATCCATTTGCAGTAGACTAGAGAAGAAGTGTATCAAAGATCCCAAGTAGTACAAGAGAAACTCAAGAAAAATTTTGATAAGAGAACCAAGGCAGAAGATTTCTACCTTGGAGACAAAGTTTTGAGATGGGATTCCAGGAGAGAAGACAAAGGGAAACATGGGAAGTTTGACTTCCTATGGAAGGGGCTTTTTTTTATTCAGGCCTTACAAGGGAACACTACTTACTTTTTGAAGAATTTGGACAGTACAAAGACAGAAGAAGGGCAAGTTAATGGTCAGATGCTGAAACATTACTTTGATCCAACGTTTTAATATATTCTGATGTTTAACATGTACATACTATATCCTTGGTAATGTCACAATTTGGATTGGATAGTAGCTTGATGAAGTTGAAGCCCGGAGAGAAGGCCTTAAGCTTCACAAGTTTTACTATCATACATACAATAAAGCAACCAGTAGAAGGAGATTTCAGAGCACATTCATAATCATTCAAAAGGTCATCTGACCTGCTGTTCTTAAATTTTCACCAGGAAAAACCATCCCCAAGTGGAGCTAGTGTTATGATCCTATACCAATAGGTGTCATATTTCATGATTGATTTGATGAGCTCTGTAATATGTTCATACCTTTTCTTGTTGCAAAGGTTTTCCATATTTTCAAAAAATAAACAAATTTAAAAATTGTAAAGAGGGTATACCCTAAAAGAAAAATCAAAGGGTAAAAATAATAAAATGGTCAAAAAGTGAAAGAAATGGACCCCAAACAAAAAAAATATACCAGGAAAGTGTGCAAGTCCAAATGTCACTACCATTTCATTTTTCTGTAATAACCAATTGTGTGCATCTTGTTAAACTTTTGCCACAATTGATGAAAAGTCAAACAACTCAAACTTGGCTCATTCATATTTGAATTTCATGCTGTAGAATAGAGAATAAAATATGACCAAACTGTTTAATCTTGGCAGATAAATAGATAGGTAAAGTAAATAAAAAGGAGCTCAACAGTGTAATCTGAGCCCTTGGATGTAATAAGTGTAGACTTAGGTAGGCTTGCCATGTAAAAGAAAATGATGATTTGATAAGGGTTTTCCAGTCTAAGTGCACCCAAATAAAGAAGAAAAAATGTCAGGCTAAAGTAGGCAGGGTAGGTAGATGGTGTTGCAGAATGATACTTGTGATGAAATATTTATGAATGTGTTGATTTTTACTTTTATCACAAAGTGCAAGGTAGACATATCCCTTGATGCAGTTCAGTCAAGACAAGGTTAAATAACTGACTTTCATTCACATTTTCCCTAAACACTTCACTAATTTCCCCCAAGCATTAAGGTCTTTGAAAGTCAAAGGGGCTCAGAGCATTTCTCTGACTTCTGGAGGGACCGGACCCTTGGCCCAATGATCTAAAAGCCTAATTGTTCATAAATCATCCATCCACCATTCATTTCATTTGATAAAAGTTCCCTAAGTGAAAAAAAACTATTTTACTTAGGAAATGCATATTATCACCTAAAAACCCCATTCCCACTTTAGCCTAAGTTTTAATGTAAATTCCGAACATTTCAACTTAACACTTATCATTTTATTTCATATTAACTTTAACTTATAATATATAACTCCCGGATAAAATTTTACCTATTCCCGTACTATGTAAATATGTTAAAAACCCCAATATTTTATGTATTCCCGCCTCGATTGAAAACGACCATAGTCATCGTTTAAAAAAAAAAAAACAAGGATTAATAAACTTATCTGAAGTTTGTTAATAACTTTCCCCCGCCACACCAAAGGGATTAATTAACCATCCAGGTTAATTAATAACCAACCCCTTAACCAATAAAAACGCCCCCGATACGCTTTAACGATGTTAATACATCGGGCCCACCGCAAATTAACTCCCCGCCATTTCCAACACCCGTCAGCTGTCCGATCTCCACCTTTTCATCCAACGGTTGACGATCATATCGCGACCCCCCTTACCACCGTGTTTTAACTCGCGATCACCTAGCGGTTTTCTGCCGTACCCTCGTCACGCGTCGCCCGTTCCATGTGCTCGCTCGCCCTCTGTCTAAAACCACCTGACCCAAAAAGTGGTGCGGGGTAAACTGCTTACCACCCTCTGCATGACGACAAAACATCTCATCACGCTGACGTTATCCGCCCAATAAATTCCAAAAATACCCGCCAAACTGAATTTCGTTAAATGAACGATAAAACATCATTTTCACTGTATTGCACTGCATTAAGCTCCCATGCAAATTAACGTTCAGTCCACTATTCCAGCTTTTCAACCGCCACCTGACCAGCAAGACTACTGCACGAGCTTCGTAGCTTGTCAACCAACCCACCATTGTACGGTATTCCTCCTTAATCTAGGTATTTATCCATTTTTTCCCTTTGACCCTGCAATTTCTGTTTTCCACTGGGAATTCTACCAGAGAAAGCCGAATTCAAGTTAAAGGCAGTCTGTAATTACCATAAAAGACCCCAAAACTATTTTTTAGTCCATTTTTCCCACTAGAAGTCTGAATTCCAGTTTGAATACACAAGAACCAAAATGGAAACTCCCATAGCCCTAAATGTCGCACCCATGAATGCACCTCATAAAGACTTAGACTATTTACCCCTGGCCGACAAATATTTTCAAATAGAATATTTCTATGGTGATATGAACCATCTTCAGGCCTTCTGCCAAGTCAGGGACAACTATCTAATCAACTCTAATATTTTTGGACTATGGGAATCCAATCTTCCCATGTATTTCCTCCCTTCAATCCATGTTTTCCCAGATATCATTCATCAATGCTGTGCCAACTATGACCCAGTCCATAGAGCAGTTATGTCCCCATCTCAAGCTATTATTTTTCCCATAACTGCTAAATCTATCAATGAGATGTTACAGTTCCATTCCACTCAACCCCTTGCTCCTTTTTCCATGGGGTATTTGCTTGAAAAATCTTCTTAATTGCCCAAATCAGAGATAACCCGTATTGCTCAGATGTTCATGAAACCACAGTACCAGCCTCAAGGTCCACCTCCCTATCTGCAGACTTGTTTCACTGAAACTAGAAAACTTATTGTTGACGTTATATCTCTGATCTTGGGATTTAAATATAATGAATTTGTTGATGATATCACCCTAGTTCTATTGTCAATGTTTACTCCAGGACAACCCCCTGCTGTCAGGTATGACTATGCCACTTTCATTGCCAATAAAATCCATGATCAATTCATGAGTTTGGGTAGAAAATGAGTTTTTAAATATATATCTTTTATATACCACCTTTTGTTATGTCATCAGCTAGATAGCTTTTCTTTCCCCATCAGGAAATTGGACTCAAAGGGGAATTGAAGGCCTGTGATCTTTTGGAGCTCAGTCTTCCATAATACCTATGAGTCCCCTTATACTTATAATGAATTCATTGACTGGTTTCTACATCCAGCATCCACTCTGTTGATAGGAGTTCCCCCTCCTAAAATCACTGGTGACATGAAGAAGATTCTCCAACTTTCCAAACAGTACAAGATAGGTGACTGGTACCTGTACCAAAATCATACAGAAGTCAGAATGTATGGGTGTGAACTTTGCCCTTTCAAGTTGACTAAATATGTGCCCATGAGATTGTTTGCACTAGAGTATTTTAGACAGATCATAAATGAAGACTTAGTCCTTTTTTGTGCTGCCAAGAAGAAGACTCAGTTAAGAATAAAGAATCAGCTAGGCCCTTATGTCATCAGTTCTAGGGATGCATGGCAAGATGCTGAAAAGGTCTTAGAAGAACACCTTAGATTGAAGAAAAGTTTTTGGTGGGTGCCCTGTGATCCAAATAGTTTCATATGTGACAGAAGAATAAGAAACATGTTATCATTATAGATACATCATAGGATCCCAGAAATTGAACAGTTTGCAAATCATGATGAATGGGTAGAAGGGACCCTAATAGAAAAAATTAGTGAGCAAGAAAAGATGGAAAATGCTACGAAAGATCTTGAAAAAAACCTTTGACCTGGACTCTTTTGGACAGGTATCATTTAAGTTGCCTTAACAATCAGGAATTGGTACATCCTCTACTGGAACTTCTCAGCAGCCTACACAGGAAACCAGAATACCAGTCACAGCGACTTCCAAGGGTAAAGAGATAGATACTACATAAAAGCCTACAATGACAGATCAACCTGCAAAGTCCAAAGAACAAAGTCAAGTGCACATTCCTCCAGCCCAAACTAAAGCAGCAGAAATCCCAACATTGCAAACTCCTCTAAATGAGGAAAGAAACAAAAAGAGGGATAGAGAAACCATCACACCTATAAGTGGACCAACAGAACAACCTGAAGCAAAGAGACAAAGACTGAATCCTCTGTCATAAGAGGAAATAATTGAAGAAACTATAGATAGCTAGAGAGAAGAAAGAGCCAGCCAGCAAACTCCACCATTGGGAGGAACCTCAACTAGCTCACAAAGGCAAGAGCTAGAAAGACAGCACAGTGTAGAAGTATCTTCCACCAGGCCACAAAGTAAACAGGCCTCAGACATTAAGAAGACTTTCACAGAGATAAAGGCTAGGAATGATCCAATAAGGCTTCAAATTTACGGTCAATATCTGAAAATGGCCCCCACAAACCAACAGAGGTTAATGTCAGCTTGTGACATTAAAGAAGGTAAAATGATAATGAGTTATTTTAAACCAAAGGTGCAGCAACCCCAGTCAGCAACAGACTATATCAGAACAAACTTGGAGGTCCTGGCCAAAGATATCCATCCTATGGACCAGATTTAGCTTCATAAGCAAACTGGAGAAATGGTTTATTCCACACTGACTGACAAAGCAATACTAGCCCATAAATTGCAAAATTCTTTGGACAACACAAAAGTTCAATTACATTTGGAGAAAGCTTCTTCTCTGGCCAAAGATAACAGGATCAAATCACTAGAAGAGATCATTATTGGATTGGGACATGATCCCAAAGATGCTAAAGGCATAAAGACACTAATTAAGAAGAAAGAAGAGGACATCGCTGCCTTAAGAAAACAACTGAAACTGCTTCCTTCAACACATCCACAAACTACAGAATTCATACAACATAAGTTAGAATAATACATGATGGACCTGCTCATGAAACTTAACGAAATATTAAATGATACAGAGCAGGCATTGGAAAAATCACTAAAGGAAAAGCAGGGAGATTCGACCTCTCAACCTCCTGAGGTAATCCCCATAGTCTCAACTGTAGTAGCTACAAATTTCCCAGCAATCATAGCCAAGGTAATGACAGGTACATGAATAGCAGGTACAACACCAAGTAGCAGTATTAATATGAGCACAGAAGAATTAATAAAGGTCATGGAAGAATTAAGATTGCAGGTTACAGAGTTGAAACAAGTGAAAGAACAATTGGCTAAGGCAGAAAAGAATTATGATATCTCCAAAATAAGTACTGTGGAAAGGAATAGGGAGATTAAAGCCCTAGAAGGTAAAGTGAAAACCTTAGAACAAGAACGCACCTTTGATAAACCTTTGACTCAGGAAAATCCTTTGGGCTAATATCATTCAGTCTATAAATGAAATATGGCCATCAATCCAAGTAATTATGAGCAGCTAGACTTAGTGAAAACAACCCATGGAGCAATTCAGCAGACAAGAGCAGAGTTGGGTAAAATGCTAGAAGAAGCCAATCGGCTTATCAATTTTTTGAATACCAAAAACAGAGAACAGCTGGAAGTACTTGGCATCTCTGACAGAACATACACCATTTTAGAAATCAAAGGAGTTCTGACCAAGAGAACTTTAATGCAGAACTTAGAAAGAAGGTGCCAAGACACCCAAGTAGAAATTAATTCTTTTATGGAGAAATTTACAATTTTGCAAAGTAAAGGGTTACCAAGTCCTTTTGTCATTAATGATAAGTTAATGAAACACATTGACTATGTAGATAAATTGAATAAGTATGCTGGTAATCAAGCTAGCCCATCATCAAGTACATCAAGAGTGAAAGCAGTTCCCACAGGCCGAGTTCTCTATGATAGCTTGGAGAACTTATTTTACATTGAGCATGAGGTAAAACACCTATTCAACATTCAACCTAATTTTTTCAGATATATAGAGACTGATGAAACTCTAAGAAAACTTTAGAGGCACAAATTGCCAGAGCAGAAATGGTGGGAAGATATGTTAGAAATTTTGTAAATTTACCTTTGGTTAAATGTAAATTTTGGGCTATTTATCTTGTTGAGATGAATAGAGATGAACAGTGGTCAAAACAGGTCGAAGAGTATCAGAGCAGGTAAAGAGTATCAGTCAAACAAGGTAGCCAGCACGAAGTTACAGCAGCAAGCCCAATAAAAGGGCTTGCCTCCAGCACACCCAACACAAAAAGGAACAACACAACATCTTTTTGCTTTTCTCCTACCTTCGAGACTAGCTGTCTCTATTTTCTTGTAAAAATGATTTGTCATCACTAGAATATATCTCACTCTGTTATGAGATATTTTTTGTAAAATATTTTTTATAAATACTTCATCAATTGGAGTATTGAGTGTGGATTCATATACATTGCTGTAATACTAGTTTTTTGGAATAAAGTGTTGATTGGATCAAATTTTCGTATGGCTTGTTGGACAAAGAGTTAATGCAAGATACTTTTCACAGATTTCTTGAAGCAAACATTGGATCAATAAGTCCTCTATACCTCATGTTTTAAAGTTTTCTTTGTTTATTATATCACCTTTGTTTCACATTTGAATGATAAACAAAAAAGAGTAATTCATAATATGCTTTATTGCACTCTGTTTTCAAAAGTTATCATTTTCTATGTTTTCCTCTGAATTAGAATAGACAGTGAAATCTTAATTGTTCATGATTTCTAGTTCTGTCACTTTGATTATGTATTAAAGAATACTTAACTGCTCTTTATCAGTAATCATCCAAGTTCCCTCTTGAAATAGGTTGAAGGATTCTTAATTTCCCTTCACCCATTTTGAAACCCATTCCATCTATTCCAAGTGTTTATTTGTTTCCTGTTTGACCACCTTGCCCTGTGAAACCATCTTTTGTTAAGAAACTCAAATCCAGTAAAGCCATCTTACTTGACTCCATTAGTCCAATGGCCTAAACTACTGAGTCTTATCCCTTTGCTATTGAATCTCACCACCCAAACTCAAACGAAATTCATAAACTTCACAACTAGCTTAATATCTTTAAAAAACAAAGCTAAAACTTAAAGAGAGAGCCCTCTTTGGATGCAAATTGGCTAGAATCTGTATCTAAAATATTGGTTTGTGGTTACCTCAGCCTCCTTTCCCTTTCTTACAACTTTTGGGAAAACCTGAGTGATAATAGATGCAATGTTCCCTGTCATCAAAAGATCATCTACATATACCACAAGATATACAACTGTTTTGCCAACTTTCTTGACAAATAAAGTTGCATCATCAAGATCAAAATGTTTGAAATTGAGTTTCAGAAGATGCTCAGTTAGTTTTTCATACCAGGCTCGTGTTGGCTACTCGAATTGTTTATTGATTAAACAGTCGAGTACCACATTAATTTGTCAACCCGGGAAAGTCCTTTTGTTTCAAAGGTGACCTCGTACTGTATGCACTTTAATTCCAAAAGCATTAAAAACTGTAGTACAAGCAAATCTATTTCCTATCAAACTCTTACTCTGTGTTACAACAGTCGTAAACTATTGCAGAAATGCAATGAAATTGATTAAAGGTAACAAATATGCAAAAAAATGATGGTCGTTTGTAACAGAGGACCAGGACCCTATCCTCAGAATAAGGATGTTCAACACCTGCCTCTGTGACCAGTCGCCAATACACATCGAAAATCCTACTCACCGGTGACACACTTCTCACAGCGCCAATCGATTAAAGGAACAACGTATCAGCAAAAAAGAAATATCAGAAGCGAGGCTAAACATGTACAGAAATAACACACACACACTTAACAGGAAGGAAATGGGTGAATCTTGTGAAGAAGGTGGGCCCTGTCCCTCTCACAATATTCCCCTGAACACAGATACTAGGTTAAAATGCTCAGAGCAGTGCTTTATTCATCTGCCAAAAAGTTCAATTACAACAGAGGTTTCGACCTTCTGCACTACAATATTCCTGTATCACATGCTAGCTTTTCAACTGTAGATGTCTCCTCTTTATAGAGGAGACATATATTACAATA
Source organism: Pinus taeda (assembly GCA_000404065.3). Taxonomy (NCBI): domain Eukaryota; kingdom Viridiplantae; phylum Streptophyta; class Pinopsida; order Pinales; family Pinaceae; genus Pinus; species Pinus taeda. The sequence goes on along the minus strand of APFE031384445.1, from coordinate 152,645 downwards.
AATTGTCATTATACATTCAGTTCAATTCTCCTGTACAAAAATAGGAAATTAATTCTTGTTACAGCATACTGTTACAACAATGTATATCTTTGTCGTCCTTTGTTTAATTGGATCCTTCCGCTACTGCAAAACTAGTAGTTTTCATCTATCTCCTCGGCGTCCTTGTGCTATCCTTTGTTATTCTGCTGTTGTTATTGATTTGGTAAATCTCAACCATTCCTTAAAGCTCTTCATGCTGTTCCTGGTGTTCCCGCATCTGTGACTAAATTGGCTGATCGTGCTTTATCATCATCGGCCAAGTATAGTCTTGCCAGCTTTAGACGGTTACTGTTTCATCTTTTGCAAATTAAGACTTTTCCTGCTTTAGTCAGTTGCTTCTTCTGGTTTTGCAGCAACTGCACAGTTGCTGTTTCTGGTGTTGCAGCAATTGTGAATTATGATTCTGTGGACTTTGAATAGTTCCAATCAATTGTCAGCGACTTAGCCAATTTCCAAAGATTAATTGTAAAGATAACATGAATATGTGTTGAGTAATTAATCATATAGCAAATGAGGAGAGTTACTTCATACCTTGGGATGATGAGGTCAAAAATGATATCAAGGGTTTCTATTTATAGGCTAAAAAGGGTAATATCATAACAAAATATAAGGTCAAAAGTAGACAATACGGGGTCCTAACAGCTCGTGGTGCTTGTTTGAGGCCATACAAGGACTTCACAAGTTTGCATACTTTATGTTCATGTCCTTTCACAAAAAATCCTTCAGGTTGGGACATAAAAACATTCTCTTTTAGATCTCCACTCAAGAAAGCAGTTTTTACATCCATTTGATGGACTTTCCAACCATTCTGAGCTACTAGTGAAAAGAGTGTCCGGATGGTAGCCCATTTTGCTGTGGGGGCAAAAGTCTCCTCATAATTGACCCCTTCCTTCTGTGCAAAACCTTTTGCCACAAGCCTAGCTTTGTGCTTGTCAAGTGAGCCATCAGTTTTATACTTGTTCTTGTAGACCCCCTTGCAGCCAATTGGTTTGGTTCCTAATGGAGGATCAACCAGCTTCCAAGTGACGTTCTTTATGAGGGCATCATACTCCTTTTGCATCACTTCTTTCCATTCATCATGAGAAGCAGCTTCTTTGAAGGAAGTTGGTTCAAAATCTGTAGACAAGTTCAATTCACAATCACAAGAAACATCCATATCAACGGGTGAATTAGAGTCATCTACATCACCTCCATTTTGCCGGTTTGAATTTCTGGTTCCTATCTTTCCAACTTCATCAGGATGAACACTTTCAAGTGTCTTTGTCAGCCAATTTGGGGGACCTTTCTCAGATGGTCCAGGTTGCTCCGTTGATTGAGTTGGAACTGAATCAAGATTGAGTCTTCCAATTCTATCAATCACATCACTTAAAGCATCATCTGTTGTTGGAGTTTCATGTGGGGGAGAATGTTCCTCAGAAGAAGATTCCACATGTTGATCTGGTATAGGAATCCCCCCTTCAAGATGTGGAATTTGATTATCAAATTCTTGAAATGATTTTGCTTTTGTGAATCTATCCAAGTGATCAAGTTGCCGCTCAACAACATTGTCAGTTTTGGGTGATTCAAGAAAAATTACATCTCTAGATACAACAAACTTCTTATTTACTTCATAATAGAGGTGGTATGCTTTGGAGGTGTTTGAATACCCCAGAAAGATACACTTATGACTTCTAGCACCAAGTTTGTTTCTATGTACCTTTGGTATCAAGGCATAACAGGTGGAACCAAAGACCCTGAGATGACTTACCGAAGGAACATGTCCATTCCACATTTCATATGGAGTCTTGTTTCTTATAGCATTATATGGACATCTATTCTTTATATATGTAGCACATAGAACAACATCAGCCCAAAACATTATCTTTACATTTTTGAAGAAGAGCATAGATCGTACCATATTCAAAATTGTTCTATTCATTCTTTCAGCTACACCATTCTGTTGGGGATTATAAGGCACAGTTGTTTGAGTTTAATCCCATGTTAGCGAAGATAGTGTTCAAACTCATTTGATGTATATTCTTTTCCATTATCAGTGCGAATAGACCCAATATGAGATTGTGCATCATTTTCAATCCATTTATGAAAATTCTTAAATGTTAGGAAAGCATCAGATTTGTTCTTCAATAAATAAACCCAACACATTCTGGTGTAGTCATCAATAAATGTCATGATATATTTATTTCCATTTGCAGAAGGAACAGGCATTGGACCACATAAATATGAATGAATGAGTTCAAGTTTCCTATGTGCTCTTGAATGTGAATCATGAAAAGACTGTTTGCTATGCTTTCCTAGAATGCAAGCATCACATTGCTTAAGTTTCCTGGGAATTGTAGGCAAACCAGCAACACCATTTTTCTTCAATAAATGAAGATTGTCATAGTTCAAATGTCTAAATCTAGCATGCCATAACAAACTTGATGGAAGTGTACCTTCTTCATGATAAGAATTGTATGAGAAATGTTGTGCATGAGCAGAGGTTCCTTGCAGCTTGAGAAGCCTTTCTTCTTCTATTCCCCTCATGACAAGTGAGTGGTCAGATGCTTTTCTTACTTCAAGCTTGACATGAAACATATGAATGGAGTGACCTTGCTGGAGGATGTGGACCAAGGACAACAAGTTTCTCTTGAGTTGTGGGAGATATAGAACATGATGCAGAAGAAAGTTTGGAAGACCAGGCAGTTTAAGCTTGATTGTGCCAAGCCCTGATGGCTTGATTTTTGATTGGTCTGCAAAGTATACTGCTCCATCAACATTGTCAGTGAAATCTTCAAAAAAGTATTTTCTATGAGTCATGTGGTAGGTTGCTCCTGAATCAAGCAACCAATCATTTTTCCAAGAAGCAAGTGAAGCATTAAACAAATCTTCATTTACACCAATGTTACATTGTGCCACAACATAGTGAGTGGATTCAGGTGCTTTACATTTGTCTGTATCATCAGTTTTACCTTTCTATTGGTTTCTTTTATGCTCAATTTTGTCCCATGGTAGCTTGCATGTAGAGGTATCATGTGATCCATTTCTTTTGTAGGGAATGTAGTGCAAATTTTCCTTTTCTCCTTGAGAATGTCTACCCACCCTGTCTCTAAAATATCTTCCTCTTCCTCTTCAACCCCCTCTTCCTCTTGAAGAATCTTAAGCAGGATGCTTTTCTTTATGAGCAAGGGACACAACCTCTTCAAAAGATTCAAGGGTTGTCTTCTTTCCAAAAGCTTTCTCTCTTTCAACAAATGTTTTCACAAGAGAGTCAAAGGTTATATCTTTGAGATTTCCATTTTCTTGCAATGACTCAAGATAATTGGAGTAAGTAGGATAAAGTGCCTTGAGAAAAGCAATAAGAGGAATATCCAATTCAACCTTAGTGGATTTTATATCATGCATTATAGACTTTACTTCAGATGCAAGAGCAAGGGAATCATTATTTTGCAGTTCAAGAGTGAAGAGTTTAATCATGAGTTGAACAACTTCAAGTGTAGAATGTGAGTCATAGAGTTCTTTCAGCTTTTGTAAGGCTTCAAAGGCAACTGAATATGACGAAATATGGTGAATCATCTCTTCATTTACAGCTGCTGTGATTAATGCATAAGCTTTGTTGTTCTTGTTTTCCCAAATGACGAGCTCTTTGTCTGAGGTAGGCTGTATTAGTTCATTGTCTCCATCTCCGACACACACTCCTTTCCACAACTCATTGAAAATGAGGGTGTGTTTTATCATCCGGGACCATTCAGGATAGTTCTCCTTGCCAGTGAGAACTATTCTCACCATGGATATGATTTAATGCATTCTATAAAAAATTATTTCTGCTGATAGAAAAATACTTCTACATCAAGAAAAAATTTGTGTACTGTAAAAAAATACTTCTGCTGGCAAAGAGCAAAACTATATTTTATCTATATAGAATATCACCATTTGTATTTTCAACCTTATTTCATATGATATATCAAGCATCCATACCCTTGACAAAAAGGAACTGCTCACTGCACCATTATCAATATATTGTATTCCTTAAACCCAGAATGACTAATAAAATAAGGAAAAATCTTGAGCAAAATTGTTTCTTTCCAATATATTATCATGCTCAACGCCCTTTTTTTTTCTTTAGTGATACCAAGGCTAGTCAAACACCTTCACAGTCTCAACATTTAGCACACAAAGATAAACTACTACTCCTTTCAATGCATACGAACCAACACCATTCCAAGACTTAACCTTAATGCCTGTATGTTGACACAATCATAAAAATATGAACCGATTTTTTTTTTAGGAGCTCAACGCGCAAGAGCGGCATAAAATACAAAGGCTTTCAGGAAATATATTATCATGCAATATAAAATATTATCTCTATTACCATCTTTGATGTGTTCCTCTGAAATAGTTATGACCTGCAATTGCTTCACACGAGCGGCTCCTCCTCAGACGTTCCTCTGTTTTTCTCTCTCTAGAAACCACTGCTCCCCAGTTGTGCCTCTCTCTCACAACGGCTCTGGCAGAAGTTCAGACATGTGGCAATTATATTTCAGTGTGCTAATAACAGCTGCGTAGTAGAGCAGGTAGGCGAGATGCGAGAGGATATGGAGGGGAATCCGGTAAAACTATTGGCACACTGATGTTAAGAAACCAAATCGCCATAGGTTCAGATGTTTAGCACAGAAAATCTGATGAAGAGATGGCGTTGAGGCTTGCTGGTGGTATGTGTAGTAATGAAAATGTAGTGGGTATTCAACCTTCTAGAATACAATGGCCGGAGAATAGAATCGTAGGCCCTTCAAAAAATTTTAACGCACAACACTTCGCCCAGTTTACTACAGTCGAGGAATTCGCTAAAGGAATGTCAGGACAACGCTTTTATTCCATGAAAGGATCATTTCAAGCACAGTCATTGTATGGAAATTCCTGCGTGGAGGCACCACAATCATTAGATAGGGGAAGGGTAGTAAGAACAACACTTTTTATGAAACGTTTATAGACAATCCAGAGAGCTCAGGTAAAGCAACGTTTAGACCCGGTAGTGACAGTGGAGGGGGTAGGTCTAAATATATGGAATATGGTAGACAGAGGGTGTAGGCAGTGTCAGGAGAAACTAATTATATGGAGGAGCAGCTCAGCTATATGGGGAGAAAACTAGGGAGTTACAAGGGACATAAGAGCTAAAGAGGAGCTGGCTCTGATACCATGTCAGGCCAGGCAGTAACTCCATAAGGCAAAAATGATTCGTGTGTTCTATTCCATCAGGTAGGTCTTCATTATATACATGAGGGAGAGACTGTTCAGTTTGTCTCCCGATGACTGTTCATATTTCCTATTTATCTATTTACATAAATTCACCCAATCACAAGGATTAAGTGTCAACAACCGACACTATCCCTTAGTTTCTTCCCTAGTATGGTTGCTAATTTGTGGAGTAGGATAATTCTCTCTGCTGACATAGACAACCCCTCTAGCCTAGGGGAGAGGGTCTAGCCACAAACAAGACAATTTGACATAAGTTCCCTTAAATTGAGAATGGATAAGATCCCACCTCTTGTATCGCTAATCCTTTCTTGATGAAGTTCTCGTGTCTTTGCTCCAGTGATCATCTCCTTAACATCAATCAAGAACCTGAGACAAATAGACAAGAAACAAAAGCACACATGATAGCATACAATAGATTCAACCTACTTAAGAGGCTAAGGAGTCTTAAGCTACCAAAATACCATATGCAATTGATATATGAAACAAAATATCAGTTGTACTATTATTATGACAAAAAGGAAAGTACAACCTTCGCCTTAGCGTTGTAGGTCTCCTGCGACGTGTTCAGGTTCCAACATCACTATTAGCATCTCATGATTCACCTCAACAATGGAAGTTAAAGGCTTCTTCCTTTTTTCTCTAAACCAAACAAACTACAAACTTATTCTCCCTTTACAAATGCAAACTAGAAGGCTAAAGCTATCAAGATTTTGCTGGTTATTCAAGCTCCTTCATTAGCTAGTTGAGGTTGGAAAAGGAGAAGTTTATATAGCTTGAGAGAGGGGACATGGATCCTCTTATGATGGGAGAGGTCTTATCCATTTTGGTTTGTTACATTTTAATAGGGGAAAGGATCCCAAACAGTCTCTCTCGAATCTATCTCGACTAACCATTTACCAGACTTTCATTCATGAAGCTTCTAGACCTGGAAGCTTCAACTCCATTTTTAAAAAATTTCCCAAAGAGGGTCGAAATGGGTAAGGGATGGATACCAATGATGATTGGTGCTAGGCTTAGTGTTAAGCTTTGCAGATCAACATGGGGAAGAAATTGAGGGATAGCATCGACCTTTAAAGCTGGGTTTGAAGGAATATTTTCTGGAAATGATGCAAGAGGGAAATGTTCTGTAGATGAAGAGTGATGTGAATACATGTTCTTCATGATAGGAAATCACATGAGGTTCACTATAGATGTCTTCCAGGATCGAGGAACGGGGAGTACAGGGATAGTAAGGATTGTACGGATGCTATGGAGATATCACAAAAGGACTTTTCCAGTTCCTCCTCGCTAGTTGTTTCCATCCATGGAATCAAAATGCAAGATCCCAGTCTCCTCTTTAGGTCATTCAAAGATTTATGCTACACACACTCCTCACGTGGTTGATGAGTAGGGATATGAGTTCCCTCCAGAAGCTTTCCCTTATATGGGAAGTATCTTGTCTAACCTTTATCCTGAGTATAGTAAGCCCTTATTGCTGCATGGTTATACCTTTCTAGCTTAGTTGGTTTTGGGCACTCCTAGTGCCTCGTCGTTATATTAGAACCCCACCTGGTCTTCTGGAACTATGCCTACATCAGGTCCATTTGTTAAGAACATGACCTCTCAACCAATGGTAGAAACTATAGTCACTTTAGTTCTGGTTCAACCTACCATTCCGTCTCAACTTGTCTCGTCATTTCAGTTGACTCTTCCCCTTCAATTGACAGTCCCCTTCAACCAACAATCTCAAGTCAGGTCTCGGTAAGTTCTTCTACCCCTCCAGTAAGTAGACAAACTATGCCACTGCTTGGGGGGCAAGATTCGAATATCCCTATGATGTCTGACGAAACCAGTGTGAGTGGATTACAAACTCACATGGTTGGAATGAATCAACCCTTTTACGATGCTATCCCTAACCCTGTTGGTCCATCTGGGTCAGGTAACATCCAATACCAGTAGCCATACGTGGCTCAGGTCCCATTCCAACCAGATTATGTTCCATATGGTTTGCAAGCTATGTTATATTCGCCTTACATTCCTCAAGTTGGGCCCTATGTTTAGCCTGGTCAATCCACTGAGCCTGGTGGATATGGCTAGATCCAATTCGGAAACTATCAATACCCTCAGGGTATCACCTTAGGAACTACCTAGATACCCTTGCAGCCACAAGGACAACCTTCGTAACAGTAAGGGAAACCTTTGCAGCTGCAAGGGAAACCTTTGAAACAACAAGGGCAAGCATTGCAGCAGCAAGGACAACTGCTACAACCGCAAGGGAAACCTTTGCAACAGTCGTAAAAAGCATTGCAACCACATACACAGTTTGTTCAGTAGTCCTCCCAACCTACATCCTTGCAAAGCCAACCTTTGCAACCCCAGGGCCTACCTTTACGACAGCAAAGCTAGCCTTTGCAGCAAAAAGGTTAGCTTGGGCAACAACAAGCCTTATATGCATATTAACAAGGTCAACCTTTGCAAGGTCAAGGTCAACCCTTGTAGCAGCATGTTCAAAATCCTTACATCCAGGGTTAGTAGGTTCATCAGCCTTATAACCCATATGCCACGTACAATGCTTATCAACGGCCTATGGCGGGGCAGTATCAAACCTACCTAGGACTAAATCCTCCTTATGGGTAAGGTAACCCACAGTGGGGGCATAATCAATTCCATATGGACAAAATCTGCCACTATGGGGGCAAAATCCTTACCAACAAGGATGGACTCCGCAGTTTGGGTCTCCTGAAAGGCCCTATATGCCTTTTAATATGCAATTTCCTTTCTTGGCCACGTTGGAATTGCTGAATGTTTCCAAGCTCACAAGTGATCCTAATCTTCATTCGTCGTACTGGCCTTCAGTTCCATTGAATATTCTGAGCAATTGCCCCAAATTTGAGGTAAACACGAAGGAGGATCCACAAGCCCATGTGATGACATATCACCTCTTGTGCTCCTCCAATTCATACATCGATGATTCCATCTGTCTCCCACTTTTTCAAATTCTCTCATAAGGTCTACAACAAAATGGTACATTGAATTGCCTCGAAGTACCTATAGTGACTTCAACTCTCTCACTATGACTCCTCACTCATTTTCAGCTGCTAGTTCGCTATGAAACTGACACCCATTTGCTTATGTATTTAAAGAAAAACACCGTGACCCATATCTTCGATCACATCCACGAATGGACATGTTGGCGTCGCCTGATCAAGAAATTGCTGATTAGTTGCTGACAGAATGGTTCACAAAATCATTCGTCGGCCCAATTCCTAGGACATAGCTATGGGTGGGTGTGTTACTAAGGAAGAAGCCATCGCTCATGCCCAGTATTTAGACCTAGTCTACTCGCAATCTGTCACATTATATGAGATTTTACCCAATGCTCCAAGACCATCATTAGATCTAATAACATAGAAGTCTCCAAATACACCTCCTATTGATGGAGTTATTGGTTCTGTGTCTCAGACTCGTGAAATCTTCTTCAAAGCATAAATTTGTCTCGAAAACTGGTTCCAATGATCCCTCTAGAAGTTCATCTAGTCCTAGTAAAACCTATGAGGTTCATGCTATCCAGTCTATCACAATAGACAAAACCTATAAGGGTAAAAAGAAGGGCAAAGGCAAGGCCAAAGCCGATGCCCTGAAATAGGACCCACCAAAATCTTCTGCTAGCGATGCTTCTCAAAGAAAGCTGAAGTATCCTTGCCTCATGTGTGAGGAGGATCATTACACTAAAAATTGTCCCCGACGATATGAAGTTAGTCGCTTGTTAAAAGGGACCTCGACTATCTTGAAAGAACCCTTTCCATCCCAACAGACCCAAATGGTAGACTAGCCTCAATCTTCCACTTCCACAGGTTCCCAAGTGTTTATGATGAATATGCGTATAAATGTGGCTACCAGATATAAATATTATCAAACACCTACTCTGCAGACAGGGAAAGAGAATGAAAGTACCCCTTCCTCCTCTATCATGTCTACCCCCGGTCCTCTCCATATAGAGAGACCTAGTCCTTATTCCACTATCTGAGCACCCTCTCGAGGTGTGCTACGAAAGTCCGCATATAATCCAAATCCTCGAGTTGCTCAACACTACAATATTGTTGAGGATTTAGCTCAAGCTCCATCATCCATGTTTGCCCTCGAGGTCCTTCAAAGATGTCCCTCTTAGCGGAAAAAATTACTGTCGGTTATTCAAGGTTTTGATCCAACTGATTCCAATCTCATTTGCTTTGATCTGGAAAACCATGTTCCGGGCTCACCCCATTAGATTGCCTTTCTCATTCAGGTGATAATTAATGAGAAGACGATTCACAGGATCGTCATTGATGAAGGTGCTTCCACTTGCATCATGTTTTTGGCTTTTTGTAAAGCAATCGATTCTCCTACCTTGAACCAATCGCCTAACACGTTGGAAGCCTTTGATGTACACGATTCTCGACCATTCGGTGTCGTTCGTAATCTTTCCATAACCTTGGAAGGTAAGACAATTAATGTCGAAGTAGAAATTTTTGATGCAAATATTAACTATAATATTCTACTCGGACGAAGTTGGACCCATGCTATGCATTATGTAGCCTCCTCTCTTTTCCGTGTGCTCTGTTTTCCTCATCAAGGGAAAATTGTCATGGTCGACCAATTATCTTTCTTTGCCTCTTCCTCCTCAGATGGCAATGTTCCTTACATGAAGAATACCGGTGTTCCATATGAGAATGTGGGGGCTAGACTTTTTAAAGATCCCGCCTTAATGTGAATTATTCCTCTCCCACCTTTGAATGTTTCCTTAGTCAACATGATCTTAGTTAAGTCTGATCCTTGGGTCATTTCCCCTCCCAATCAATTTGATTCATGGGGTGATGTCATGCTGTTAAGCCCTGCCGAGATTAATTATGTGGAGATTGTTTCGGCTTAAGCTTCAGTACTGTTCACACTGCTTTGAGAACATCTCTTGACGCATATTCTCAATCCCCTTGGCTTGGTTCTTCGGATTATTCCAATCCCTTAACCGAGACGTTTCCTACTGACGAAAGTATCATGGAAATTATGTCTCTTGAGGAAGCACCTTGGAATGATACTCATCATCGTTACTCGTTCTTACCTAGCTAGGAAGTCATGTCTACCTGTCTTGAGAAGTCTGTAGAAATTTTGAATAATTTAACACATATTCAATGGAGATTATCTTGATCATGTACTATTGCGGAAAACATACACAATACATAAGCTCCTCTACGTTGATCATCAATATAGTAGCATCAATAACAATAAAACATCA
>APFE031384445.1:107307-125532 GCA_000404065.3 Pinus taeda | reverse complement strand
GGAAGAAAACTTGAAGAACTTCATTGGTAGTAGGTCGCTCTTGAACATGACACTTTCACTCCATCACCATGATTGAGTCGGGTTGGGTTATTCTGTTCAACGACCATATCACCATTGGTCGTCTGTACCATCCATTTTTGGGGTTTATGCTACCAATCCATTTTAGTGTCGTCGATATGTTCAAGATAATTCACTCAGAGAATTCACCAACCCAGCTAACATCTCATCCACTTCAATACCTTCACGCTTCATTCTTTCATGACCGCCACCTTGAACCTTGTATCATCAGATCGTTTTCACCTCCACAAAATCATTTGCTCCGTTCTGTGTCGTAGTTGTGGGATTCATTAAGGCCCTCCTACGACGGGTCGCTTCTTGTCAACATCAGCTCATTATCCAAGAAGTTGACTTAGGAACAACCCTTTCAGTACTTTGAAGCTTACATGCCTCAATGGCAAGTTTCTCACTTCCGACGACAAGTTTACATCAATGGCCTTCGGCCGAAATATTTTGCGTGTTGTTCGACATCAACTCATGTATTCACACCACGTGAATTGTACTACAGTACCTTGAGGGTTATTATCATTATCGGTGATTCCTCTCGCGCTTGTTAACAGATTACATCACTGGCTGGTAATCAGGCGATGTCTTTCCATGTTCGACACCAGAACATCTTTTCGCATGGATCAACTTGTACTTTGGGTGAATATTGAACGAGTTTGAAGACCCCGGATCTAGTTTCATCCATTCAGGCTGCAATATATTCAGGAAAATAAAGACATCAAATGTACATCACAGCTGCACAGATAATCATCCAAGCTAAGGGATGATGGCTCTACCAGAATCATCAGTCTACCACATAGGTGATTGTCTATCCTATGCACATGAAAATGAATTTATAAAGCTGAGCATGGGAATGCCTGCCTTAGCTAGATCATGGAAATATTATGAAGATAATGTATTGTATTGTATCTTATTACAGGTCACCTTCCAGTTTGAAAAACCTCAGATCCTCATGATAAAGCATTTCACCCGACATTAGAAGATTTACGACCTCATGCTTTAGGGGGCAACTGTTATAGACATATTTGGGCACTGCAACCACAATCAAATATGTCCATAAACCAAGGGTTTCTAAACCCCTAAAAGTGTTGTTTCATACCCTAAAGGAACAAGGTCAACTGATTACATCATTTCCCAGAAGTTCTCCCTGAAAAAAATGTTCAGAACTGGTCAAAACGGGACCATATAGACTGCTCCATGCTGAGGGTGCAATGCATTTTGCCTGTCACATGCAAAAAGTGTGATGCATTCTGAAAATCCCTTCTATAGGGTGTGATGAGCGAGAGCAGACAAATGGCAGAGGCAGTTTGCTAGGTGGAAACCTAGAGAATCTTCTAGAAACTGCTCATTTGACACTTGCCTCTCTAAATTCGCCTAGGGATGAGTAAGAGATCATGAAATATACAAGTGGAACCAAGAACTATCAGTAAAATGACATTAATCAAAATCCCAGAAGCTAACTCACTCACCTACAAAAATCTATATATGGATCCCTCATCCCAGAGATCCAGAGGCTGGAATTTTGTATTTTGTAAGGAAGTGTTGTTGGTTTCTATGTTAAACATTGTATTGTTAGGTGATCTAAGCTTTTCATGAGATGAAGAGGGCGTTCATGCTGGGAGGATGGCACTGGATCAGACAGCTTGGTTGTAATCCTCTCTTCTACTACTTCTATCAATAAAGCTATTTGAGTTTTCCTCCACATACTTGTATATCTTTTAATCTTGTATTTATGTATGCATTTGTATGGTTGATATACATCTGATCCTATATTGTTTATGGTTATAAATATCTATGCTTTGATGGTATTTTGCTGCTTTGACTCTACATGTGTTCTTTGAAGCAGGACAAGTGAAAAAGGAGTGAAGAAAGCTCTATCAAGGGAGAGAGGAAACAAGCAAGGAGACTAGCGAAAGACTGAGATTGGTACTCTCTGCTTCTCTCTCATCTATCTCTCATAAAGGAAAATACAAGTGACTTTTAAACTGTTTGTTTCTAAGATAGCTACTCGTCTTAGTGGGACTAGCAACTTTGAATGGACATTGATGAATTTTTGGGGATGGCACACCTAGACCCACCATGCCCCTTGTTGGCTTAACACTCTTATAGGGAGGACATTTTATCTAGGTCCTAGAGGAGGATGGTCTCATGCTTTGAGACATGGAAGGGATAGCAACACCTTGAGATCCCCCAACGTTGGATTAGAGATAATAATTTTGACCACCTGGAGATCCATGAGACCACTTTTGTGCCCCAATATGAAAATTGGGGTCCTTAAAGGAGCATTAACATAGACCAAAGGGCCAAACTCACACCTTGGCACCAATAAGCGTTAACACTAGCCCTAGAAGGACTCACGCATGCATGATGTCATCTTTATCTCTCTTATGGCTCACACGCATGGGAAAGAGTTATGTTTTATCATTGGCTACTAGGTTGGCTTGTGACCTGGCTTGTGATTGGCACATTATTTTATGATTTTAAGGGGAATTAGGCTAAAATACATTTTATGACTCCTCCTATAAATAGAGGAGAGATCATTTGTATCAAATCATCATCGTGACTTGGATTTTCAGCCCTCTAGTAAATTTTTCCTTCTTATTTCTTGTGGAAAGATTATATCTATGAATACATTTTGACATTTGGAGCTAAATTGTTTATCTTTGGATCAATGGGTGGGATCTTTTGCATGTTATCTTGTACCCGTATCTATTTTTGAATGTTTTTTTTTTACATGTCAAATGTATGGAATAATGTTGAATCTCGGTCTTGCTACTATGCCATTATTTATTGAAAATTTATTGATTTCTATATATATCTATTACATGCATTACACATATGTATCATGTGAATGAATGTCCTAGTGGTGAAATTTACCTAGCTCTCCCATAAAAATTCCAATATTTTTGCATAGGTAAATTTTTGAATTTTTGTTGTTACGGCATCAAGAATTCAGCCTCCTTAGAAGTTTTTTGGTTAATCTATCACATGATAGACTTTGTATTCCCAAGGAACAAGGCATTGTCCTATTTTTTTGTTGATAAATCTTATACCTCTTCCATAAATTATTTTTTAATTTCGACCCCTTCAAGGCCAAGCTTACTAACTAGAGTCTAGGGCTTAGTGTGAATCCCTGGGAAATGATTATTTTTGGCATTAAAGAGATTAAACATCAAGAGGAGGGTATTTTCCACAAAATTTCTTCTTTTGGTGGGCATCCACTTCAATCTTGTCCATAAAAAAAAATCCTTAGTTTTTTTCCCTAAGGTAAAACACTAGTCTAGTCTTTCTTCAACTTAGGGGCTTGTTTGAGGGTTTCATGAGCCTTTGTCTTGTTGAAAATAACTGTTGGAAACCATTTCTCTTTGCCTTGACCTTTGGCCACCCCATCTCTTAACTAACCAATCAAGCCCTAGGTCTTGTGCTCTTAACCCTAGACCTCTATAAAGAAAGTGAATTTCCTATCATTGAAACCATAAACCTAAATTGTGCCTTTCCTATAGAAGGTCTCATTGAGTCATCGTGTACCCTAACCCTAGAATATACATTGGATGACATTCTCACATACCGAGACTCCTCCCACCAGTGAAAATCCATCAAGAGTAGAGGGTTTTGGATGTTGTGACAGTGGACCACTTTCCCATTGTTGTCCCTTGGTTTAATAGTAGCCTTGTAGGGTACCCCTCTCCAAGGCCTAATAGATTTTGTGCCAACAATTCCTATTTTCATTATTTATGGTGAACCATTGATTTAACAAATAAAATTAATTATACTCTTTAATTTAATGGGACCCTAAATGTTTTACATCGGATCATTATCACATCAGGGTGAATTGTACATTGCAATGGTTGTAATACTCTAGTTCTAGTTGAAAACGCCTACTCTTGTTTGGTTATTCATGCCCTTGAATGAGATCTATATTTATATAGCTCATTACAAGTTCTAGGGTCCCACCAAGTGAGCAATCCTATGTTGTTACTTGCACTCTTGTGGGCCACAAATGTTTCTAGGTTTTTTAAGTTACAACACTATGATCCAATCATTGCCATTGTTATCACTATACATGTAATCACGATGTTTGGACATGATCACAAATAACCATGTATTCTATTGTAAGGTATTATGGTAATTTCACGAGTATAAGAATTTCCACCTTGTTCGTATAGGAGATCTCCATCACATGTATGCTTGCTTGTTTTTCAAGCGAGCTTCATCTCTTTTCCATAGGTAGTCCTTTCTTCTTGGTCAAAGCTATTTGTAATGCCTCCTCCCACATTTACATACTTTGACAAGCTCTACGAGGTAAACATGAGTTGAGTGTCACTATGATATGACTTTACATCCAAGTTACAGTTATGGAAGTGGGGACGACTGACCGACAACTTGCAACCATCCCTTAGGGATTACAAACCACACAAGAGATTGAAAACCACGCCAAGTGATCAATCTGTGAGTTGAAACACTTTTTCACAATAGAAACTCCCCAACCACACCCATAACACTACATTCATGCGATTGGAAGGCTATTACCACACGTATAGGTCTGGTTTCCAGTGGTTATGACCCAAATTCCTCAATTCAATGCATGCAGTCACGAGATCTATGCCACTTTTTCAAGCAATCCTCTAGACCACTACCTAGAATTGGATGTACCTTTCCATAATCATGGAAATAGGGATAACAATGCGAAAAAAAAATTGAACCAAATCTTGAACAATACATGCCTAATGCAAGATAGGCATTTTTTCTAACACATGACAAACATATAAGTTACAGGTCATGAATGCATATATTATCATAAACTTTTAAACTTAATTTGAGAATCACCAAGAAGGCTCAATGCACATTCAAGCTAGCTACAATAACACTTTTCAGCCCATGCATTCATCAACCATCTAGTAACATATCAAATCATGACCAAGAGCCATAGCTAGAGCACATCGTAAAACTAGGCATATAACCAACATATAACTAGAATAAAAACTATGAAAAATCAGCCATAAGATCACCATAATAACATGTACAAGTGCTCATAGATCACAATAGGAAAATATCTCACATTAACATATGAAAATGCCAACCAAGTTAGGGACTTCCAAGTACCACCCAACTATAAATTGGCCTAAACCAAATCTCTCTTTCAGTCAATCACCCCTACGCAATATTCCAAGCATGAATGTGGGATCATAAGGCTTAAACCAAAATATAACCAACCAAGGCTTCTAGAGGCCAAACTACCTCAACCCTCAAGCATGGTGATCTCACCTATATCGTCCAGAAATTGGTAACATCAACCATATTGGTCTATATCCAAGTTGTCCAAGGCTCCAACAATTAGTAACTCAACCCACAACCTCTAGTTAACCCAAGTTGTTACAAGGCTCTAGAGCATTTGTCCCAGCCCATAGGCTCCAGGGACTAGTAACTCAACCCACAGCCTCTAGGGAACCCAAGCTATTTCACGGCTCCAAAGAATTTGTTCCAACCCACAACCATAGGAAACCTGATAACTAATCAGAAAAACAAATGGGGAACCCGCTACACCATGGCTATCCAAGAAACAACAAGGCAAGGCTATCAACCCAGGAAAATATCCATGCCAATGACAACACATATCCAAGGAATCACATGCATATACCATGCATCCAAAGATCAGCAAATAGATCACACATGCAATCTATTACCTACAAAGTAATCTTGTTGTAGTAGTTGATCCAACTGTCTCCTCGCAATTCCTTACTTTCCTTGCTTGCTTTGTCCAAACCCAAGTGAATTCTTGACGGCTCCAAGAATGCTCTAAGTGTGTAAGAGTACGAGAGAATGAGAGTGTGAAAGGAGAGAACCAAAACTGGACTGACAAAAATTGTAATGACCAAAAGTTGTGAATTGTTTATTTGATGCATTTTTATCATTGATGTCTCTTTTTTTTCATTTTCCTTCATTTTTCCTCTAATTTCCCTTGCATGCAAATTTGTGTCTCTTCACCTTCATTTTCTCCTATTTTCCTTTACTTTCATAATTAAATGCAAAATATTGCCTCTTTGCCTTTCCCAATGACTTTGTCAATTTCCATAGTCATTAATTAAACCACAAGTGATGCACACTATAATGTTTTTCCCACCATTCAGCTTGGAATACGTGCCCTATGACCTTGGTATTATTTTATTTACATGGAAAATCAACCATGGGATATTACATTATCTCTCTCTATATAATTATTTACAATAATAGTCATCTAGGACATAAAACAATCAAGGAAAATTTTAAGGGCTAATATTCGTAGGTGGGCTAATTTTCCTTGATTTTTCCAAAACAAAGATTCACCAAGTTTGATTTTTTCTAGAAATTATTCACCCAAATTTTATAGTATAAAATTATTGTACCTTAAAATTCACCAAAATTTTATATGTAGTAAAAAAAATAATTAGAAATTTGAATCTTTTTACAAAAATATCACTAAATATTTAAAATTTTGCATATTAGGAACTAATAATATACACCAAGGTTCTAAACTTAAAGATAAATTTATATTTTTCTGTATTCAAGCTTCTGTGATCCATAATGAATTAATCAAAGTCTTTCAGTAGAAATCACATGAGAGAATTTTTTGGTCGACGTGTTTCGAACCAACAAGTGTGGTTCACAATCAGGACTAGATGAAGAGTCAGACCATGGCAAATTCTCTCATGTGATTTCTACCGAAAGACTTTGTTTAATAAATATATATTCTTAAAATTATCCTTAAAAACAATTATGTGTTTCATTTATACATAAGCTCCTAATTCCACATATTATAATCTCAATTTCTCTCACAAGAGACGTTTAGGCGATGATTCAAAGGCATCGTCACTGTGCAAGATTATAACATAATAACACTACTTCATGGCTACTTTACATCACCTCAAATAGTAGGGTAAACACCTTCAAAAGTGGATTTGTATACACTTTCATGACTTGATTGATTGAGTTTGATATCGATGGTTTCCCACCTCTTCCACTATCTTAACAATTCTCTATCTTTTTGGCAATTTTTCTATGATTTTTTGGGTCTGAAACTTTCGAGGTTGTTTTAAGTCCCTGATGATGTTTTTTGGAAATTTAGGGAGCCAAGATTTGTTATGGAATACCCTAGCCCTGGTCAAAATTTGTAGTCCTTCAGCAGTTCTTTCCAACAAGCTATCATGCACCCTAAACATACATTGTATGCAAAAGTTACCCCCCAGAAAGTTGGTGTACTAACTAATTTGGGTTATAAAAGGAATGAAATGAAACGTAGGAAATTAAATGCAACATACAAAGAGAGAAATATAGCAGATATTACAATAATATGGTGAAAATCCAACTTCTATTGATAAATAAAATAATACAATATTGTAGAACATAAACTAGCTAGAATGGTGGTAACTATCTCTAAACATAGAGAGATGGTGACTGTGTTCATTCATAAAAGTTATCACAAGAGGCTGAAATAATGGCCTTTTAACATAAAGAAAGAACCCTATAGATACAAAAACCTAACCCTCGAACATGAAATTCCAATAGGTTTGTGGGCTTCGAGATGGTTAGTTGCTAATCAACTTCTCGGGTTATGCTTGGCCCCCCGAATTGTCGAAAAACATTGTTTAGGGCCTCAAAACAACTCAAAAAGTTTAGGACCCAAAAAATCATAGAAATTTTTCCAAGAAGATAGAGAATCATTGAGCTAGTAGAAGAGGTAAGTAGCCATTGATATCCACCTAGATCACTAATTTTACTTACTCTTGTGAGACTTGCATTAGATATCCTTGAAAACCTAGGTAAATCTATCTACATAAGTGGATGCAACCTATTTGACACATTTAAGGGCACACACCTAACTCAAGTGGCTCTAGGTTGATGTACAAAATAAATTCAAACTCTCATCCCATTAATGAAGAGTGATTTCACCTCCCAAAGTCCCTTTCATACTTTAGGAATCCATTTTGAATGAAGATCTTTCACATTAAAACTAATTCTTCACGGGGTTCAAAATTTCCCTATAAATGAAAGCCATGGGGTAGCATTCGAAGAAGATAATAATTGTAAGGTTATGCTAGAGGAGCAACATGGGAGATCATCTATCTTATTCTCTTAGCTCCATCTTCATTTCCCTCATTCTTATTTTTGTTTTTTCCTCAAAGATAAAAGGCTTCTTCATTCACCAATGTTAAGGAGGGAATTTAACTAGCAATTGCACCGGATGTTGCAAGGGAAACGTCGTAAGGCAATAACATATAGCACTTATCAGTTCTTCTTTGAAAATTGTTGAAAAAGAAAAAAATATTAACAAAAGGCAAGGAATGTGCTACGGAGAAATTGTATTGCAATATTTCTTGTTTAAGCCTTAAAAATCTTGAGGCCTATGTTGAAGTTAAATACCTTGTTTGATTATGCCAACTTGAATCCCTCGTAAATAAAGAAACACATCATGATTTGCTACCTTCAATATCAGAGTTCATTTCGGTACAATTTCTCCATATTTCTTCTTGATCACATCCTCTTTGTATAGACAACCATAATAGTACAAAGAAATTTTTTTATAGTTTGAAACATGTGTGTACAAAGGAATATAAAAATTTTGTAAATAAACTTTGAACTTATATGTAAATTAAAATTT
The DNA here is from genome assembly GCA_000404065.3 of Pinus taeda. NCBI lineage: Eukaryota > Viridiplantae > Streptophyta > Pinopsida > Pinales > Pinaceae > Pinus > Pinus taeda. The sequence goes on along the minus strand of APFE031384445.1, from coordinate 116,834 downwards.
ACCCTTGAATAAAAGGCACATATCTCGAGTCTAGAAATTGAACCCAAGAATAGTATCAACTACACCTCTTCTTGACAAAATTGTCTGTGTTTCTCTTCTAACTTTTGACTCACCTCAATATTATTTACTTCATGATCCTTGAAACTATTCAAAAGATCACTTTGATTCTTGAAAAAGTTATTGTGAATTTTGCATTTTAGACAAGAAATATAGGGATAAATTTGACAAAAAAAAGTTGTATGAAGAAAAAGCATGCATGTGGAAATTTCACATAGTGGCATTTTTGGTCCTCATAAGAATTTAGTCATTGGAAAGTCCTAATTATTTTATGACATCCATCGATGCCCTTCCAAGAAAAATTAGGTTGTGTTTTCTCAAGTACAAGTCATTAGCTCTTATCACATTGAAGGAATACATAGCAATGGTTGAAACTTGAAAGGAAAACTGATAAGAAGATTAAGGTTCTCATAAATTAGAGTTTGGGAAACTAAACTCTAATTAATTCTACAAGTATTGCAAGAATCAAGGTATTTGTGCAACATAACTGCACCGTAGAGAGGAAAAAAGGACCATTGTTGAGATGGAAAAGAGCATTTTCAAGGCAAAAAACTCTCAAACAACTTTTGGGTTGAATCAGTCTCTATTATATACAATAGTGTAATCATTCAATAGAATCCCCACTAAGGTTGAAATAAGCATCTCACCTACAAATGCATAAGTGGTAGGAAATCATAAGTAAATTGTTAAGCTTCTTGTAAGTATGGACACGCGTGATATCTGGTACAAATATGGCATTTTTCGAGAACAACCTAAATACGATATGGCTAGGAAATGACCAATTTATACAGAGAAATGAGTGTGTGCATGAAAGAAGGGAAGAAAAATTTGGAATGTCAACCAATTTGGAAATCAAGCCAAAAATATAGTTCTCAATAATATTAGCCAACTTGATTTGTAAGCATTACATGCAAAATGAGTTTATTGTCACTCTACTTATATCTCTCTAGACTTTACACATTAGATTCAATACTAATAAGAAATTAAATTTCATAAAAAAATATCATCATTTTACATTCCCCTAAGTCTCCAAGTACTTATACTCTGCAAAAATTAGGGTTTTGGTCAATGGCCTTTGTTGATTTCAAAAGTTTACTTCAATTCTTGATTTAAGTCACAAGTAGTTTCTTCATATTGGGAATTGGCCTCAAGGACTTTGTTTCTTCTTCACACCCTAGTTATTTTTTGTTCTGGAGAGGAGATTATACCATTAGGGCTTACCCATTCGTAATAGTACTTTCCATGTTCGAATTGGGCAATTGTTAAAACCCCTTATTTAACTCGAAAGATTAGCCCATCAGTGTGTTGTGAGGTTTTCCTAAGCATTCACTTTGGAGGTTCTATCATAGTAGTTTGTTGTCTCTTCTAAACCAAGTCCACTTTTACATTGAGAAGTGCACAAGCTGTGAGGATTTGCACATACTTGACCCTCCTCTCATTTCCTATTCAATATTCATTCATCATCTCTTGTCAGCCTAAAAACAAAATTGTGGTATATAAGCTTCCCAGTATATTAGTAACAATACCTTTAATAATATTTTCTATACTAATTTACTTGTCTGCATCAAATATATTCACCACAAATCATGGTAGTGAACACTAAAAACAAAGTTCTCAAATTTACCCAAATTATATCATAAGTACATGCTTCACAATATTTTCAAAACTAGTTTGAGTGCTTCTACAGTTAAATCCATATTATTATACATCATAAAATCGAACAGATATTGGCTCAAAGCATGCATAAATCACAATAGGGAGAGCATGCATCAAGAAAATAAAGTCATTTTCTCTTCTTTCTTTATCATTTTAGGGGTCTTGGAATTTCCTAGGGGAGGGGCTTCTTAGAGGTTCATCCAATTAATCTTATGATTTCTCAGTAGGTCGATGGAGGTGGGATTTAGAATCGCCTATAACAGTCACTTTCACCTTACAGACTAAAGGGGTGTTTAGATTGTACATTGGGGGAGGAGAGGCCTATCCCATAGCGGAGAGTGTGGAAGATGCCTAATCTTTTCACTCAACCAATGAAATTCATGAGTTTTAGTCTACACTAGATAGGTATGTGCAGTTAACATTCAACCATTCAAGTGGGACACAGAGTTGATTTTTCTAAATTTATTTATTCACTCTCTTAAATTTCCAAACTAAATTAAATTTAAAAAGGTTAAACATCATCATCATTATCATTTATTAAAAACTATATTATGTGTTGAAAACCAACCAAACTAAAACCATAAAAAACAACTAATTAGAAGAAAACATATCTAATAAAAAAATATAAATATGATCTTATGCGTTCTTCTCGAACTAATGATTCAATTCCCCTTCTTCAACAAATTGGAAAACATGTTTTAACTAGTAAGACACTTTTCATAGATAGACGGATACAAGTTACAAGTATGCAAATGAGAAGGATTCATTTACAACCACATAACTAGTCTCTTCATTATCGCGAGGGAAAACTATATTTATTTGATGATTTCTGCCTAGCAAATAGTTGAATCCCTATTTTGTCTTCCATCAATATATATATATATAATATTATTATTATATATATCTATATATATATATATATTATATATTCTAATATATTATTATATATATTATTATAATAAATAAATTATTGAGAGATGCTAATTGAATCCCAAGACTCCATTTGTTAAATTAGAAATCCCATAGAGAAAATGTCTACCTCTTGACATTCTTTTGACAGTTCTTGTCAGTATCTACAGAAGCAATTTAACAATTCTCAATAATATTTTTGCTAGCATTCTATATATCTTGATGTGCAGATAACTCACACCAATTATTTATGAGCTAAATATCATCTAATAAATGTAAGGTTTGCTAATATACAGACACTTCATATAGAATAATGTCATGTTCTACACTGTAGATCTTATGACATGTGGTAATTACTAATAAGTTGCACCGAGCCATCTCTAATACAATGCAAACCACTATAATTTATCAGTGCATTGTCTACTATATCCATGTAATCAGTATATAAATAAATAGAAAGAGAGGACAAAACAACAAAATGCAAAGAGTCACATTAACATTTTAATATATACCATTTGCAGGTCAATCATGTTTGTTTGATGATTTTTCTTTAGTATATCATATTTTGAGAGGAAAAAATGGTAAGGAATTAATTGGTTTGTTTTAGAATTGTATTCACTCTTTTAATGTAGAATTTACGAACTCCTAAACAACATCATTATTATCATTTATTAAAAAAATAAATATAATGTGTTGAAAAACAACAAAGCTAAGACCTAAAATATTAAGAAATGAATTTCAAAATATATAAATAAATAATATTAAACTAATATGAATAAGAAAAATATTTTAACTAAAAATACACAATAAAAAAAAACACTTTTTGATACACTTTCTGTTTTTACAATCCTAAAAAAGGTTACGAATCAATTAAATGTATTTAAAAATTATTTAAATTAAATTTGACAAGAAAAGTTGGATGAAGAAAAAACATGCATGTGGAAAAATCACATTGTGACCTTTGTGGTCCCATGAGAATTTAGTCATTGGCAAGTCCAAATTTTTTATAACATCCATCGACCATGCTACAATGAAATATTACTGCAATACTGCTTCCTTGAGCCTTACAAATCATGAGGGCTATGTTGAAGTTAAAGACCTTGTCTGATTATGCCAACATGAATGCCTCATAAATAAAGAAATAGACCTTGATTTGCTACCTTCGAAATTAGAGGTTGTTTTGGTACAATTCATCCATATTTCTTCTTGATTGGTTCCTCCTGCTATAGACAACCTTAATCAGTACAAAGCAAATTTTTATAGTCTGAAACATGTGTCTAGAAAGGACTATAACAATTTTGTAAATAAATTTAGAATTTTTATGTGAATTAAGATCTACCCTTGAATAAAACTGCACATATCTCCAATCTGGAAATTGAACCCAATAATAACATCCAATACACCTCTTATTGAGAAAATTGTTTGTGTTTCTCTTCTAACTGTTGATTCACCTCTGTATTATTTCATTCATGATCCTTGAAACAATTCAAAATATCACATTTCTCTTTACCACTAATATCCTTGGTATATATACAGATTCTACTTAAGAAAATATAACCCATGTCATGCAGTAAAAATGATGTAGATATCATTCAACAACATTTAAACCATTTTATCTTGAAAATCAAGCGAGTGTGGTCCATAACCACCACAATAAAAAATACTATTTTTTTACATCAAAACACTACACCTCACCTTGGTTTTAAAATAATGGCCCCAAAATTTATATAACCTACTTGTCTATCTGACTAGTAAAAACAAGAAAGAGTATTGTGAATTTCACATTCTAGACAAGAAACAGGGATAAATTTGACAAAAAAAGTTGGATGAAGAAAAAACATGCATGTGGAAATCACACATGTGACCTTTGTGGTCCCATGAGAATTTATTCATTGGCAAGTCCAAATTATTTTATGACATCCATTGATTCCCTTCAAAGAAAAACTTGGTTGTGCTTTCCCAAGTACAAGTCATTAGCTCTGAAGTCAAACCTGTATATTTTATACATCATAAAATCGAAGATATTAGCTCAATGCATGCGTAATATCCAAAACCTTCTCAAAACATTTTGAAGCTAAAAAAAATATGCAATCTGATAGTTTACAGTGAATGAATCAGTTGTATCATGTGAACCCATAAAAATGTACGTTGGGAGTCACTTCATGAATATGAAACGTGGTATATTCTTTGTGTATACAAAATAATTTAGTGCATTTTAGGGCTCACAAGACATTTAGAGTGAATATCAAATCCAACACTGCATTTTAGGGCTCACAAGACATTTAGAGTGAATATCAAGTCCAACACACTTAATCTAAATTCATAATATATAAAAGGTCTCTCTAGAGTTTTGCATTCATTACTAACTGAGAAGACACTCCAAATACAAAAAATATCAAGAGAAGCTCAAATACCAATCACCTTCACCAGTCAACCTGAATACAGATTGCCTTTCCTGGAATAAAAAAAGACAAAATGTCAGCATTTAAATGAATTGCTCCAAAGAAATATGAACAAAGATAAATCTCCAAATTATGAGAGAATTGATTTCCTACCAGTGCCAAGAGATCGATCAATGTTCCCCCTGGTTGATTGAACTTGTGGCAACAATCTATGAGTCCTTGGTGATACAGAACTAGGTTTCCCATTAGGAGCTACTGGAAGAGAATGTCTCTATATTATATGAGTTCCCTTCTCCTGAACATCTAGACTCGACCTTTGAGAATAAACGCAAAGATTTTATTTTGTAGACTATTTAGCAATCATGAAATTTGGAATCGATGAACTGCCTTAAGAAGCATGTTTAGTATCCTCAGTTTTAACAAATCCAAATAAACTGGTGTTACACCAGAAAATCCCTCTTGCGAACAAGAGAAATCTCCCTAGATCCTTGATGGAAACTAGAAACAAGAAAGACAATTGAACTGACCCTTTCCCTAAGTCAAACTTGTTTGAAATATAAGAATTAAAGCTAATGGATGAGCCTCTTACCTCTTTCATGAAATGCTCGATGAAGATCCCCTGTGTTGATTCAATGCAACTCTTCAATGCTTGACAAGACCTTCAAATATTGACCATAAAAGGATCAAAATCACATGAGATATAATAATCCAAACAAATTAACTTAATGATCAAGAAAATTAGGAATTGAATTTGCCTTAATTAACATTATAAGCAATTGTAAACCAATCATCATTCCAATAAGACAAATCAATGGGAGAAAGTGTTCATTTGCATTAATCAAAGATTAAGAGGAGCCTTACAACCTTTTCATTGATGTCGTGAGGTCCCTCCCAAATGCCTTCAATCTTCTCCTTAGATGACAATCTTTCCAATCTCAAGCCAACAGCATAAGTTTGTCTTCTCTGAGTTCTGACCTCCTTAATCCCTCTACCCTCTAGTCATTTTATAAGCAAAGAGGAGGAAGTTTTAGATCCAAAAAAGGAGGATGAGACTCCTTCATTGAGGGATTAGGTTACCATGAGAAAAGGGATGGAGATGCATCATCTGAGGGTTATAGTTTGAATATTCATCACTTCGAAGCTTTCAGTTGGGAAATATTCGACCAACTATGTTTTTAGAATGTATTTTTTATTTTTACTTTCTAGAATTCACCTACGTTGGTTTATAGTAGCAGACAGAGCGCATCTCTGCGTTATTCTCAGAGTTAATTTCAGCGCATGCACAGGAAACTCTAGAAAAATTGGCGCAGGTGAAACTTAACAAGGTGTGACAGTTATTTTTCTCAAATTTCTCATCTAATTCAAAATATTTTGGGTTGCTTGACTTCTGAGGGAGTTGATTCAAACATGTTCACAGATGGTAAAAAGACCCATAAACTGATGAACTGTCATGGTGAAAAATTGACATGTAACAGATTACCCCCTAAAGTGTGAAGTCTGTAAAACAAGTTTAAAATATTGAAGTGCTTTATCAAACCAAGGATCAGATCAGAGGCAATGGTCGAAAACCTGCAGGGAACATTCAAGGAATACAATTCAAATATATATCAAAAATCATCTTTGAGGTAGGCATTCCCATACTCAGAGTAAAGCAAACTCAATGAATAAGCATGGAAAAACTAAAATCATATAGATGGTAGACATAGTATGGATGCAGTCATTTGTCTACATAACCATGAATATAAAATCTCCTCGTAACTTGGATTGATGAAACTAGATCCAGGGTCTTGATCTCCATCGCTCGATCCATAGTACGAATGTAACCATGCAAATGAATGTTTTGAAGTTGAACATGGAAAAAACCACTTGATTACCAGTCAATAATGAGAATCATTAACAAGCGCGAGAGAAACCACCAATAATGACAATGGTTCTCAAGGTACTTCAAGTACAATCTATGAAGTGTGAATAGGTGATCTGAAGTTCAACACTCGTAGAATCGTTCAATCGAAGGCCAATGATGAGAACATGTCATAGAAAGTGAGAAACATAACAGTAAGGCATGTAGACTTCAAGGTATTGAAGGTTTCTAAACCAACTTCCTAGATAATGAGTTGAAGTCGATAGGAAGAGATCTATCATAGGAAATCCTACGACACGAAACATAGTGTCAAGTTTTGAAAAATAGTTTGCAAGAACTGACTCAAGGATGCCAACGTGATTGAAGACATAGAATTTTCAAAGGGGTTTTGAACTCAAGCTGAACTTCTCCTTAACACATAATAGCACAACAATGACTTGGTAGCATTTGACTTAACGATAATACCCAAAACCATGAAGACTTTCAATGAGGTTCAATTAACTGTAAGGCAAATGGATTTCCCAACCTGGACATGAGTGTGACAGAGTGCCGTGTTCAAGAGCGACATGCTACCTTTTAAAAAATGGCAATGTAAAATGGACACCTTTTCCCAATTTCCACCCACCATTACTAGCAAGTACCTCTTTATTTTTTACAAGCTTGAGGAGGATAACATATGCTTGGACCATAATCTCATCCTTCAGATGAGTCCATCGAAGTATTTTAAACAAACCCTAAGAAGGAATGATTCAGTCCCATTATGCTTAACGGGTCCTATATTGTTTAGTTTTTTACGAGTCCAGTAAAGGAGTAACTCGATGTCATTTTCTTTTAAGAGTTTGAAAAATACACAAAAAGGAAACTCATTCAGTTCTTTTACCGTAAATTTTAACGAGCCCGGAGAAATTAAGTATGGGGGTTTACCAGTGCATTATATTAGATATCATTTTGGGATTCAACTGCGTTAAGTAAGTCATTCACGTATGACCATTTCCATGAGAGGTAGTCGTAACTGACTAATTTCTCATGATTTATGAATAGTTCACTTAGCACTCATTGCATCGGGTGATGCTCACAAGGGTGAAGAAGTGGGATTGAGACTAGTGAAATGTGGAGAACGAATCACATAGCATCAATCATCACTTCCGGGGCTTGCACCCGATAACCAGGACTTCCCAGGAGGTCACCCATCCCAGATCTCCTCTGGCTCAAGCACGCTTAACTGTGGAGTTTTCCCCACAATCAAGCCCACTTAGCTTGCTACCCCATTTGCAAAACCTTAGCAAGTATTGTGCCTCATGAACCATTCAAGTATTCCTTGATGATTCAATTGAAAAAACCTCCTTTCTATATATAGAAGTCTAAGGAGTCATAATATAACCCAACCGACCTAACAATAATAATATAAAGGCACAAAAATAACAATAGAGAGATTCTATGGGGCACAGTAATAGAAATATGGCGGCAATAGGGGCACAACAATATTAACAAGGGATACAACTACAATAATAATGGGGTAATACACTAGTATTATAGGGACCTAACATGCCCCTCTCCTTCAAAAAAGTGTTGTCCTCAATGCTTGAGTAGTTTTAGATGCTTCTGTATAGAATTCTCAACCTCCCATGTGGAATCTTCAACAGATAAGTTCTTCCACTTGATGAGATACTCCAAAATTGATCGATTTTGTCACTGTCGAGTTCTTGTTTCTGTGACTGCTTCTGGTTCAAATATAATTTTTCCTTCCTCGTCAAGTTCTGGAAATATTTTTTGAATTGGGAGCTTGTCACCTATAACCTTCTTTAAACATTAAACATGGAAAACTGGGTGCACTCGATAAGCTATAGGAAGCTCCAATTTTTATGCCATAGTACCAATCTTTTGCAACACCTTGTACGAACCATAATACTTTGGTGATAATTTATTATCCTTCTTAGCTTGCTTGAGGGACATTTGTTTATATGGTTGTAGCCATAGGAATACCCAATCACCTACTTCAAAACTTCTTTCACTGCAATGTTGATCTGCCTATTGTTTCATTCTATTCTGTTCCAACACGAGGTTATCATTTAAGAGTTGGAGGACTTGTTATTGATGCTCAATGTGATGTTCCACTACTTGAACTTTAGAATTTTCTCTTAAATAAGATGTGATGGATGGTGGCTGATATCCATAAAGTGCCATAAATGGGTCATTTTTATTGTTGTATGGAAGGAAGTGTTATACCACCATTCAGCCAGAGGCAACCATTTGAACCATTGTGTTTGTTATCAGATACAAAGCAACGAAGATATCCTTCCAAAAATTTGTTTACTATCTCAATTTTCCCATCGGATTGAGGATGATAAGATGAGCTATGAGCTAACTGAGTACCGAGACAAGAAAATAAATCTATCCAAAAATTTCCAATGAAAACGGGGTCTCTATCACTTACAATAATCTTTGAATTTCCATGTAGCTTTTGAATTGTTTCCATAAATGTAGTAGAAATTGTACTGGCTTTAAATGAATGTAATAATGCACAAAAGTGTGCATACTTGGTAAGTCTGTCAACTACCACCATGATGACACTCTTTCCCTCAGACTTGGGTAAACCTGTGATAAAATCCATTGAAACCTCCTCCCAACGTTGGCTTGGAATG
>APFE031384445.1:80730-100681 GCA_000404065.3 Pinus taeda | reverse complement strand
ACCCATCCCATATCTCCTCTGGCTCAAGCGCGCTTAACTGTGGAGTTTTTCCCACAATCAAGCCCACTTAGCTTGCTCCCCATTTGCAAAACCTTAGCAAGTATTGTGCCTCATGAACCATTCAAGTAGAGATCCCTTGACTCTTTTTGAATTTAAGTATGGGGGTTTACGCAGTGCATTATATTAGATATCATTTTGGGATTCAACTGCGTTAAGTAAGTCATTCACGTATGACCATTTCCATGAGAAAGTAAAGCTCGACGTTTTTCAATTTTAGAGAGTCAGAAGAAAAATATGAGTAGACTCCATCATGTATTTTTCGTCAGTTTTAGTCTCTTAGGTAGGAAAAAGGATAAAATAATACAAGAGAGAACTCTATTGACCATGTTTGGTCAATCTATTGACCATGTTTGGTCAACGTATACCTTTTTCTTAAACAGTCTTAGCTCAGTCTGTAAAAGGGGTAAACTTATACTAAGCAGACGGTTGTTAATTTACTTTTACAAGTTCGAACAAGCAAGCACTCAACAATATTTTCATTTTGAAAGAGTCTAAAAAGGGCTTAAAAGAAGACTCCATGATTTTTTCTTCTCGTAATTTTTTAAAGCATGAAAAGTGATAAAAGTCTGCTAAAATGTCAAAATGATTTATTTTCGCTGTGTAACCGATCCTGCAGATTTAAAATCAATAACTCGTCGTAACTACTCAAAAATGTTATTTTCCCTCCAAAAAACTTATAAAAGTGGGAAAAAATAAATTGTTTTCACCATTTTCATTTTTAACATTTGAGAGCAAAGAGCAGAGTTTTTACCACTAGACTTCCAGGATTGATTCCGAGCCAACCAGTGGACAAAATTATGCATCGTTTCTTCTAGGTAGAAGATCTCTCCCCAACTTAGCTTTTTGTCTTTTTAGAATTTCATTTTTAGCTTTCATTTGATTTTCTAGAGCAAAACTTTGTTTAAAAATGCATCCTCGGCCTTGCGTGGGGTTTTTCAATTGGGCCCACACAACTCGATAAAATTTTCCACATAGAAAATCATGGCCTACGTTAATTCTGTAGGAAAAAACCGCACAACTGCACCCTTTCCGTAAAAGGGCAATCACACGGGCATCAAGGGTTTAATTTTTAACAAGCTTTGAGTAGAAAAAACATGATATGAGTTTTTAAGATGATTCTAATTGCTTTAAAATGCTCATTTCAAGTCATTTGATTGCTCAAAATGGAGTGGAGGGAAAGAGAGTATGAAACCAATGATTTGGCAGATCCGACCACCATGCAGGCTCTCAGGACTTGTGGCCTCCTGAAACACTGGCTCATTCTTGGGATGAAATCTCAAGTAGATCTGATGACGTGGCTAGTAAGGACCTGGAATGTTTAGGAACAGTGCTTTGTGATTGTCGATCATCACCTTACCATTGATGTTGATGACATCTACTTCTTGACTGGTCTGTCTCATCGGGGAGACGATCTTTCACTATTCAGATCGAGGATTAGGGGAGATACTACTAATGGGTATCTACGACACTTTTGCAAGGGTGCACCACCCAAGGATGGGAGAATCGACATTCAGACCATCGAGATTTTACCCCTAAGGACCATTGCTTTCACTATTTGCAAATTGTATGGTAGTGTTGTCCTTCATCTCACCACATGGGCACAGATGCATATGGCCGTGGAATGTTGGGAATCCACGACATACAATTGGTGCGAGGCAATGCTAGTGAATATGAAGGGCCAGCTGACTAGGTGCAAGAATGGAAAACTAAAGAATTTTGATTATGGTTCCATTCTTGTTGCTTTTTCCCTAGAGAGGGTTCCTATCCTCTGACCACAACAGATTTTGGCAAGCGAGGGCGGTTCCAGGGATCCATGCATAATGAGGTGGGTTGCACTGATGGCACACCATGGAGGTGATGGACCAGTAGTGAGGTATATGGTAGAGTTTTTTGACTTGTTAGGCCAGTAGATTATTCCGATTGAGGACTTTCCACATGCCGGGATGGATTACCGAAGTGATCCTGATATCCCACTTCCATCCAGAACTCAGTGGGGTGATCTAGGTGAGAATTTCTCATTTTGAAATATTTTCAATTTTGTAAATTTTTATGTGCTTTTGGTCTTCAAAGGTTAATTATCTGAAATGCATGTGCAAATGTGGGTCCAACCCGACCAGCCAGGCTGAGACGATACGATGGATGAGGTGAGAAGCCTATATCAGTTGCGACAGTGAACCCAAAGGCAGAGGATATCCTGAGAGAGTTGGAGCATAACCTTGAGAGATTGACTTCCAACATCCCAGAGACTGGGGTCGATGACATTCCATGTTCCTATCAGAGACATGTAGTTGGGGTTCCAAGGCCTTTCAGACGTTTTCTGCGTCGAGTTTCTCGTGCTATCGTTTGTTATAATGAGCATCATCATGCTTAGTTGTTCTAGTTTCTATGAGCACATTTTGAATTTTTGGTGTTAGCGTATTCAGAAAATAAAAGGCCACAGGGCCTTATGTCCTCAAATTACATATTTTGTAGACACACACTTTTATACAAACTCTATTTTAATGAAATATCTACTACTTTTTACCTATGTTTATCTCGATCAATGTATGGATGAATATTGTTTTTAATTTACAAATGTTTCAAATGTCTATTTAACACATGATTTGACAATGCATCTGTCAATTTGCTTAAATATCTTAGAATGTGTTGATATTCGATATAATCGAATTGCCTTTCCAAGAGACGGACTCGTAAAAATACTCTTAACATGGTTGGGCTCCTTACTATATAGACACCATTTAAATGTCATACCACGGGCTGAGAATCTAACCTAACAATACAACATCATATACCAAATTTGATGGCATCATCTAATAGCTCAATGACTATGCTATATTCCGTTATGTCGTTTGTTGTTTGACCGAGACGTATTCCCTGAATAGAGACTAGTTCATCACTAGGTGAATAGATAACCCAGGCTGCAGAATATAAATTTCGAGTACTACGACTAGTACCATTATCAAAGCCAATGTAAGTATGAGAGAACGTTGACATCTGCAAATCAAGTGTAAAAACAAGATAACCAAGAGAAGTAGACGCAAATGTAAAAAACATTAATCGGCAGACATACCTAGAAAAAAGGTAAATAATGTATAGATCTTCACCAAAATTTTATGAAAAATATTTCTTTAGGTAAAGAGGATTTCTGGGCTTTCCCAAAGGAATACTATCATAATCAACCAACTCATATGCACCTTTAGCTAATACACATCTTATGATATAAGTGCCATGCCACATGGGTTCGAAATTCCCTGCACCTAACTTTTCATGAGATTGATCATAAACCAAGACTAGGTCACCTTCTGAATATGAACAAGGATTAGCATTTTGATCATACTGATATTTGACATATTTTTGGTGAGCCTCACTAGCCAGTACGGCATCACAACGATTTTCATCTAAATGAGCTAAATGTACAAAGTGTTCTTCGTCCGCAGAGGTAGCAAGTAATAATTTGATTGCTAGTTTTAGGGATGGGATTTCACATTCAATGGGTAATACTGCTTCGAAACCATAAACAACTTGGAATGGAGTAAAAATGGTCGATGTTTTTACAGTAGTACGATAAGCCCATAGTGCTGAAAAGAGCATAGAATGTCAGTTTCCTTTATGCATACTAACTATTCACTTACTCATATTGGTTAACACTTTATTGACAGCTTTGACCTTGCCATTAGCTTGTGGATAATACGAAGTAGAGCTATCATGGTGAAGGCCAAGTTGCGCAGATAGTTCAACCATCATAAAGTTATGAAAATGACTACCATGTTCTATAACAATAGCTTGTAGGACACCAAACTGAGCAATTACATGAATGAAAATGAACATTGTTGCAGTTTCGTCGTCGTCTCTATATGTAGGCATCGCCTCAGCCCATTTTGTAAAGTAATCAACTGCAAGGATAATGTACACATGCCCCCCGGCCAAGTGAGGGTTACAAGTAACGAAGTCGATGCCTCATTTGGAAAAAGGACCGATAACTATAATAGGGTGAAGAGGGGTTAGAGCTGCTCACATTTTGTGATCATAGATTTGGCAATTATGGCATTTGCGGACTGTAGTAATGCAATATTTAAACATTGACGACCAAATATAACCATCACGTAATATCTTTTGGGTAGTAGTATAACCAGACATGTGGCTGCCACACGCTCTAGAGTGGCCGTCATTTAATTTTTTTTCGACCTCTTGAAAATTCAAACAACGTCGGAATATAGAAGCGGCACCACGAAGGTAAACAGTGTCGCCAATAATATTGTATTATTGGGATTGGTATCGGATTCGACAACGATCAGTTTTCGATAACTCGGGCCTAAATGTTTGTGTTTGAAGATATATAATGATGTCTCCATACCATGGATCTAATGTACTAATAAGAAAGAGAGATTCATTATCAAAAGAATCTTCTGCTACAGTTTTTATATCAGTATGAGGAAAGTCACACAATAGTTCAGCGAAAATCAAAGATTTCTTTGATTTGGATTTTTCAAATTCCAAATCAAACTCTTGTAAGATAACTATCCACTTGGAGTATTTTCCCCCTAGAAATTGTTTAGTGAGAATGTACATCATAGGGTCTGGAATGATACTTGTTTTTCGGAGAAGTATATAGTGATGGAATCGTTGAACAACTTGCACAAATGCCAAGGCTAGCTTATCCACATGTGCATATTTAATCTTGGCTTTAGTGACACTTCTACTCAAATAGTAAATCACATGTTCACTGCTAGAATCATCCTCTTAGACTAACACCATGCCAATGGTGGCATCAAATGCAACTAAGTATAGAAAGTAATCTCGATGATAATCTGGTGGATGCAATAATAACGCATTGGTCAGTGCATGTTTTAATGCATCAAAAGCTTTATCAGCAATCTCATCACAAAAAAATGGAATGCCCTACAGTTGAGTAAAACCCTGGGTTAGTTCAACATAATTGTGGATGAATCTACGCAAAAATTTTGCTTTCCCTTACAAAATTTGGAGTTGAGTAAGGCTAGAAGGAGTAGGAAAATTCAAAATTGCCTCTACCTTGAGGGGGTTGACATGAATGCCTTCTTTCGAAACGATGAAACCTAGAAGCTAACCTGATTGCACAAAAAACACACATTTGTGCAGATTCAAGCGAATATTGTAGTGCTTGCACCTAATGAAAATTGCTTTCAAGTGTAATGGGTGATCCTGCCCTTTCATTGAATGAGCTGGTAGGTCATCTAAATAAGGCTCGACAATATGCTTGATATCATGGAATGCATAAGACATGGCTCGCTAAAAATTCGCGCCAACATTTTTAGGCCAAATGGGATTTTGCGATAAGAAAAAGTTCCCCATGGGAATATAAATGTGGTTTTATATTCATCGGCAGGGAGTATGTTTATCTGATTGTAGCTAGAAAATCCATCCATGAAGGAAAAAATTTCATTTTTGGCACTGTCATCAACAATTTGGCCGATATACGGAGTTGGATAATTGTCCTTGGGACAAGATTTATTTATATCTCGGTAATCAACGATACTCGAATAGTTCCTTTTTTTTATTAACGGGTATAAAATTTCATACCTAGTCGATTAAAGGAACATGGTAAATGAATCTTGCTTTCAACAATTTTTCAACCTCAGCTCTGATAGCGGCAGCTTTTCATGGATGTATAGGATGCAATCGTTGTCTAACTAGCTTAGCATCCAGATAAGTTTTTATTTCATTTACAACTATGCTAGGGTCGATTCCTGTCATTTCTTCATATGACTAGGAAAAGATGTCACGAATTCCTGAAATAAGGCTTTGTAAGTTTCAATCTCTTCTAAAGAACAAGAAGCTCCTATATGAATATTTTCAGTTATCTCAAGTTTCATTGAGATGTCTATAGGTATCGTTGTTGATATGTTCCCTAAATTCTACTCATAATTGGAAAGAAGGGTAGATATCGGACATTGAGGATCACTAAGGGTCTCAGATGAAAACATAGATGATAAATTATTCTCAATTTTGTCAAAGGGTGGCAAGAAATTTGAATGATGATGAGTATCATTCCATGGCATTTCGTCCAAGGTCACAGCTTCCATAATCCCTTCATTAGTTAAAAAATATGTGTTAAAAGGATCAAGCATAGAGGTTGGTTCCAAACATGACAACTGAGAATATTCATCAATAATTATATTCATTCGATTGTCTCAAGACGTTGATGAGTTGGAAAAATGTTGAATCGCCTCATAGGCCAACTTAAAAGGGCTACAAGGCATTTCATCGCCATATGAGATCATTTCTGATTCTGAAGGTACTTTCTACGGATCTCTCGATTCAAAAGTACTTAATGTAATCATGTTAATTTGTACTTCATTATGAAGGAAAATGGGTGGAGGGTACATGAAAGTT
The DNA here is from genome assembly GCA_000404065.3 of Pinus taeda. Classification (NCBI taxonomy): domain Eukaryota; kingdom Viridiplantae; phylum Streptophyta; class Pinopsida; order Pinales; family Pinaceae; genus Pinus; species Pinus taeda. The sequence goes on along the minus strand of APFE031384445.1, from coordinate 94,249 downwards.
TCCATCAAAGATGAGCCTTTGAGAAGACCAACACCAACTTCTTCATATGGAGTGGTTGATTTTCCAACAAATGGGATACTACCAGTGGAATTAGGGTCTGAGGTATAGTAGGATAATTGGTCTACTTTCACAATTATTTCTTTGTGAAGAAACATAATCATCCTAAAATATAACGAGACTACTTCCACCATGGCATAAGTCTAGATCCAACCAAGAAAAAGGTTATAGACAAGTTGAGCATCAACAACCTCAACGTCTATAGCAACTGTTTTTCCCTCTATTTCGATTGGTAAATCATTTAAAAGTCCATACAGACGAAAACCTCTTCCATCGAAGGCTTTCAAAGTTGTGGGAGATTGATTGATTATTGGAGAACCCAAGGCTTTCCAACAGGAAATGGACATAATACATGTCGATTCTCCTTCATCAATCATTGTTTCAAAAACTCATCGAGTTTTGACATGAACTAGTATCTAGAAAGCCAGTTGGTGCGGAGGACGTGGGACATGATTTTCGAGATCGAAAATAATCAAATTGGAGTCATGAAGATCTACTACTCCTATGGCTGATAATAATAATTTCCTTTGTGCTAGGAAAGTTTGCAGCACTTCAAGGGCATATATTGTCGAAGGTGACATACCCAAATCTTCGACAATGTTATAGTTATGGGAAGCCCTAGCATGAGGATTTAAGGCTGACTTTCGAAGCATACCCTTAGGAGGCAAACAAATTATCATATCAAGGTTTGGTTTTTCAATATGCAATGGTTCAGAAGGAGGAGGACTAGATGTGGAAGTTTGACCAGGTGGACTGGAGTCATCTCCATCTTCAACAAGACTCTTTGACATGTACTCTTTGGATCTCATTGCTACCATAACTTTGGAAGAAATCATCATGATATCTGTTGATGCGGATGAGAAGGATTGGTCATGAGAAACCATTTTACTGTCTTGGAGAGGAAAAGGATCCTTTAAAACAACGGGTGTTGGTGAAATTTTGAAGAATTCGGAAGCTTCAGCATGATGTGGGCACTCCTTGGTGTAATGATCTTCCTCACAATTTAAGCAAGGATACTGAGGTTTTGTCTTTTCATCAGACGGTTTGTTCTTGTTTGATTTCTCCTTAGAACTATTTTCTTGTTTATTTTTGCCTTTTCCCTTTTCTTATGTTTGTATTGCTTACCCTTGTCAGTAGATGACTCTATGGCGTTAATTTCCGAAGTAATTTTGGGAGAAGGATATTCTTCAGGTGAATCAGGTAGAGTCGAAATCTGAGTTTTCTTAGAATTTTTCTTTTTGTTCTTAGATTTCTAGCTCACAAAACCAATCATGCCATCTGCGACATGTGATCCTATAAGAGCTGGATTAATTTGACTATGTCAAGGTAAATCTGGGATCTTTTCATACAAAGTACCAAACCGATTATAAACAATATCAAGGTATTGAGCACGAGCAATCACCTGCTATTTAGTTACAACACCCACTTTGGCCACATCTTCGGTTATTACTAGTAAAAGAGATTTTGTGAACCATTTGGCCAGAATCCCATTTGGAATGTAAACTTTAACTAGGTGACGTCTTTGTCTCGATTTGTGAATGTGATCTGAGATATCGGTTGATGTTGACTATTTCAAAGAAGTTAAAAGTTCAATTCCATTATCATATCGAACAATCAACTGAAAATGGGTCAAAAAAGTTGTAGCAAGGGTGTTAAATGTACCAAAGGAAGTGCACAGAAATTCTACATAGCATTTGGCTTCCGAATCTGTTAAGGTTCGTTGAAGAAGTCGTAGTCTAATAGAATCATTGATTAATGAGTTGGACGCACACCGAAGGTGATAGGTCATAACATGGTTGGATGGATCTTCGCCCGACTTACCTTCAAACTTAGGAATATCACTGAGAAACTTAGTAGGAATGGCTGGCCAAAATGGTAAATAAAAAAGTGGATCATTAGTTAACTGAGAGAGCTCAGACAAATCCAACGTTGTAATGAAGGGCAACTAGCGGTTAGGATCCTGAGATGGATACTGATAACCCTAAGGGACGAGTCTCGTATTGGAAGGAGGATACCCAAGATATCCAGGGATAGCCTGAGCAGTTGGGATCTGCATACCTTTTGGATATCCAGGATTATCCATACCGTATTGTGGTTGTATAGGTTGTTGAAACTTATGAGCTAGGTATGGTTGATTCTGAAAAGGGAGACTCTGACCCATTTGACCTTGAACGAACTGTCCTTGAAAGGGTTGATTTTGCAAAGGTTTACCTTGGAGAAATTGAGTTTGAAAAGATGGTCCTTGAACAAACTAACTTTGGTGTAAACCTTGGAAAGGTGGCCCTTGAAGTGGTACTTGCATATATGGGACGTTAGGTTGTACAACAAGTATTTGGGGTGTTGACGAAATTGTAGGAATGCATTGAACACCAGATACCTGAGGTAAACAATGAATAAGGGGTTTCATAGTAACATGCGATGTAAGCGGGATAGTTACTTGTGATACTCCTGGAATGGGAGTTTGAGGCGAACTTGAACTTGGATTTTTAACAGTCATTGGGACAACATATTGCACCAATGTTTGAGGATTACTCGAGACAGGATGCTAAAGTGGTTGCTGGTTAGGTGTCAATGGATTAACCAAGATAGATGGTTGGACTTGAAAAGGTATACCTTGAAAAGGCCTACCTTGAAAAGGTATTTGATGTATTATAGGTTGTCCAAGAGTTTGAGCAGGTTGATACAAAGGCACTTGAGAAGCAACAGGAATTGATTGTTGATTTAACGAAGGGTTACAGATTGTATTCATTCCAGCTTAAGGCAATCCAATGGTGGGTTAAGGCATAACAGGTTGAACAAAACTAATTTGAGGCATTTCATCATAATTAAGGTAATTCCCGGCAAGGGGTTTCCCCCGAACTGTGGGATAAGATCCACCAAAAGGTTTTCCTCCAGGTGGAGGATATGATGGTTTCCCCCCAAGTAGGTAATAACCACCTGTTGGGTTGGTTTGTGGATTACCAACATTACCAGAAATCATATTAATAAATTGTTCAGATGTCAAACCTTCATTGGTAGGGTTAATTACACCAGTTCACATGTTTGAAGATGAGTTCGAGGAAGAAGATCATGAATAAGTTCCTGCAAGAGAGTGATATCCAAGTGGTAGAAAACTGCCATACAATGTTGACTCTAGAGAAGTACAAAACATGGATGTATCTGATGAGGTACTTCTAGAAGCCATCATAGACCAGTGAAAACCTGGTAAGGTAGAATAAGGAGTCGTGTATCGAGGAATCCCTTGTCCTAAAAATTTCAATGGTGTGAAATACCAAGGGTCAGGGTAAAGAGATCTAAACAAAAGATCTGAGAGATCTATAGGTTCATTGGTAGAAACTATGGGTTCTTCCTCTTCGTCAGAAACAAGTTCTTCAATAGGAATGAGACCAGGAGGGAGATTATCAATAATAATTAGTTTCAGACACGGTGAAAGTGGAGGATCTAGAATATTCTCTATAGCAGATGAATGAATCTCAGGCTCGGAAATATTAGACTCAGGTTCATCAATATGTGGTTCAGAAATGGGGTTTGTATCTGAAAAGTCTCCAATATCTAATTCAGTTTGAACGAGTTCAGTAATTTGTAAATCAGTTGCTTCTGAATGTGATGTTTAATCTCTAAGTTTGATCAAATTCATTTTCTATTACTTCAAGGCCTAAAATAGTAGATATTATCGGTTGATTAACTTCAATTTCTCGTACATCTGAATCTATTATAGTAGAAGTTTCAGTTTCTGCTGTAGTTCCGAATCCAGATGATTTAGATTTTTTGGCTTTAATATTTTCTAACTAACTCGATGTATACTCAGGGGGATCCCCAAGTATCCTACATGATTGTCTTGGTAATTCTGCTACAATGGAAAATTTTCAATTGGTCAATTACACAATATCTAAATTACACCTAAAGTCTCTAAAAACGTAAAAAACAACACATAAAGTAACATGCATTAAAAATATAGGAGTACAAACCATACAAACTGACTCTTCATAGAGATCAATAATTACTAGTTAGTGATGAAATCCAACATCGCAGTGATCAAGGTGAAAATATTAATAGAAATGATCATTTGGAACCAGTTACCCTAACAACCTACTTAAAGAAACAGTCTGGTACAAGTAACTCTACTATAAACCATCTCGAGCAAAGATTACCCTCCAAAAAGTCCAAGTGAATCCAGTCAATGTCTGTTCCAGGTACAGTAGTACCTTCCCTCTATCGTCACCTTAGGTAGAGCACTAGGATTATAGTCGCTAATTTTACCAAATACAATAATTTTACTTGGGGGGACAGTTGTAGATCGGACATATACACAAAGGCAGAGTAACAATCTCAATCCCCTTGAAGGATCCTCCACATGATCAATTGGAGGTTTACTTTCAAGTGACCCCAAGTACCTTTCGATACCATTGTAATACGTGCAAATCACTATATCTAGGCCAATGAAGTGGGTACGATCACTTCACCAGATTCAACACGATCTCGTGCTTAACTCATGTATAAGAAGAGCTTCCTAGAGCATAACAGAAATAATTGGATTTTCTCTCCCTAACTTAAGATTATATTGTTCATTTGTAGCTTTGGAAAGTTTCCTTCCTTCCATATTCCAAAGCCCTACACTTAAGCTACTATAGGTGACAAGAGCCCTAAAAAATGTAAGATTATAGATGAATTTTAATTTACTTTGTATTGTTAAGTTGTTCTTTACTCAATGGGTGATGAAGGTGAAACTTATGATGTTATGACACGAGTCGAAATCTTAATGCACTCTAAAATGCAATAGTTACTTTCAAATTCAATGAAATCCTATTTAGAGAAAAGAAAGAGTTTCTTTGATATTTTGAGAAATGAAATGCAAAAACTCACAACTTTTCCAATTTTCTAAAGCAACCAATTCCACTATAATGTAATGAAAATGCAGTAAACTTAACCAAATTCTGGATTTCCCTAAACATCAAATAAGCCAAAATTCTCTTTATCTGTAATCACTCAAAACTTTCAAGCACACAGAAATCAATCAAGAGAGTTGGAGAAAATACTTTTTTCCCAATGAATACTTTGATTTAACGATGATAATAGTGCAATTGAGAAAAAAATTCCAAGATGAAAGCAACAATTCCCTTTATCAATAAAAAATGACTTCAATTTCTTCACAAAGGCACAAGGTCTCAAGAAACCCTAATTTGCAATTTAACATGAATTTGACTACAAATAAGGAGCAATTAAGGCTTAACCAATGTATTTGACAGAACAAAACAAGAATATCATAAGCAGAAGGACAATCTATATTGTTTTGATCAATCAACCAAGAAAAACCCTAAGTTATTCTTTCAAAAAGACCTCATTCTAAAAAATCATTAACAAAGCAATCAACTAAGTTATAAGAGACACAACACAGTCCAAACAAAGATAATGACACTTTCAAAAAAACAAATTCAGGTATGGGTTGAAGCAAAAGCAATATTTTCAAAAAATTTCAAGGCCTGCGCGAGTTTTCAGTAGAAAACAAAGCACATGCGCTCTGTTAACAAACAAAAATGGCATAGGGATAAAAACTTAAGAAAAAAAAATCGAAAAATCAACCACTCAAATCTAAAAGGCCATTAATTTATAAAGACTCAAGTCTAGACAAATCAGCGAAATTAGAAAGCAAAACTAAGGAAAAAGACGAGAACAGAGACGCTCCCCAGTATGGTTGCCAATTTGTTACACCAGACAATCCCTCTTGTGGACAAGAGCGGTCTCCCTAGATCCTTGATGGAAACTAGAAATAAGCAATACAATTGAACTGACTCTTTCCCTAAGTCAAAATTGTTTGAATTATAAGAATTAAAGCTAATGGATGAGCCTCTTACCTCTTTCACGAAATGTTCGATGAAGATCTGTTGTGATTCGATGCAACCCTTCAATGCTTGATAAGACCTTCAAACATCGACCATAAAAGGATCAAAATCACATGCGATATAATAATCCAAATGACTTAACCTAATGATCAAGGAAATTAGGAATTGAATTTGCCTTAATAAACATTAAAAATAATTGTAAACAATTCATCATTCCAATAAGACAAATCAATGGGAAAAAGTATTCATTTGTATTAATCAAAGATTAAGAGGAGCCTTACAACCTTTTCCTTGATGCCATGAGGTCCCTCCAAAATTCCTTCAATCTCCTCCTTAGATGACAAGCTTTCCAATCTCAAACCAACAGCATAAGTTTGTCTTCTCTGAGTTCTGACCTCCTCAATCCCTCTACCCTCTAGCCATTTTATAGGCCAAGAGGAGGAAGCTTCAGATCCGAAAAAGGAGGATGAGACTCCTTCATTGAGGGATTAGGTTACCATGAGAAAAGGGATGGATATGCATCATCTGAGGGTTATAGTTCGAATAGTCATCCCCCGGAAGCTTTCAGTTGGGAAATATCGACCAACTATGTTTCTAGAATGTACTTTTTATTTTTACTTTCTAGAATTCACCTACGTAGGTTTATAGTAGCAGACAGAGCACATCTATGCGTTGTTCTCAGAGTTAATTTCAACGAATGTGCGGGAAACTCTAGAGAAATAGACGCAGGTGGAACTTAACAAGGTGTGACAACTATTTTTCTCAAATTTCTCATCTAATTCAAAATATTTTGGGTTGCTTGACTTTTGAGAGAGCTGATTCGAACATGTTCACGGATGGTAAAAAGACCCATAAATTGATCAAGTGTCATGGCGACAAATTGACATGTAACAACTGGGTCTTCCTGGTTCCTCCTATAATGTTATTTCACCTATCCTCATTCCTTAAGAGTAATTTACACCTAATAATATAAGCATTGTGAGCTATACCAAAAAGAGTATCTAAATGCCCTCACCCTTTAAAAAGCATCCTCAAAGCTTGTACCACCCACCTCGACATCCACTCTAGAAATATTAGGTTATTCTTAATTGATCAAGAGTTTAGAATTTTTAGGGTGGTGTTCTATGTGCACTAAAATACCTGTGAGGTCCAGGACTATGTATGGGGGTTCATTGCAACCTTGGATATTTTCTGTGAGTTGATATGTTGTTTTTCTTGTGGCTACAACTTAGTTTTGGTTCTCACCTAGCTATCATGATTCAAAACTCAGTCAACATCTTAGATCATTGCAACATTAGATATATTGTGTGAACTAATGTGATGTTTTGTTTGTTTTGTTTTGTTTGTTATATCTTGATATTGACTTTCTCACTATCTGTTTTGTATATGAACCCTTTAAAAAACCACAATAACATTTGATTTTACATGGTGATCTCCCAAGCATGGGTGGGGGTTTCAGAAACTGGAGAGAGCAACTTGAGTGGTTATTCTTAGAAATTGTTGTATAAGATGGGAAAGTTGTATGGTATATAGGCAATCTAAATGCTATAACAGATATCTATTTTTAATTTTCTAGTGTCTCTCACCACCATGCAGCTAATAGTATCCATTTCAACTAAGAATTTCAATACGTCACTATGCCAATAACAATGGCCATTTATTTTATGTTGTGACATCCCTATCCATTTTCTTTGATTGTGGATCAAATTATAGACTAGAATAAACTCTCTCTTCATAAGGCTCTGTAATATCTATTAGATGGAGGGAAATGTTATAATAAAATTTGTACAAAAAAAAATGCTAAGGCTATCTCAACTTACTTTGTGTGTGTTATAATTACTCAATTATATAGCTCCTCACTTTCTTAGAGGAGAAATTAAACAATCTATGTAAACTTTTAACCATTTAGATCTTTAGGTTCTTTTTTTTTTCCTTGTTTACTGTCAATCCTCGTATTTTAAAGTTGTAAAAGATCTTTCATATAACTACTTGTTTAGAGGTCAAACTCAAGGTGTTATATAAAATATTAAGTTTTTCATCCTTCCTAATATACAATACATCACATCATCACATACACTTCATCATCAAATTCTCCTTTCCTAAAAAGGAAGCATAATTTTTTCTTGATTTATATATTTTTATCTCCTTGTTTCCATTATTAGGTGATGAACTGAGTATTTACAACATGCATAGAGTAAGTTGAGGCAACCCTGATCCAGTGTGCATTTTTATGGGTTCACATGGTACAATTGATTCATTGACTGTCCACTGTTAGATTGCAGAATTTTTTAGCTTCAAAATATTTTGAGAAGGGCTTCGATATTATGCATGCTTTAAGCCAATATCTGTTCAATTTTATGATGTATAAATATATGGGTTTGACTTCAAAACTATTGACTTGTACTTGAGAAAGCACAACCAATTTTTTCTTATAAGGGCATCGATGGATGCCAAAAATAATTTGGACTTGCTATTTACAAAATTCTCATGGGACCACAAAGGTCACTATGTGTAATTTCAACATGCATGTTTTTTCTTCATCCAACTTTTTTGTCAAATTTATCCCATGTTTCTTGTCTAAATGGTGAAATTCACAATAACTCTTTCATGTGTTTGCGAGTCAGATAGATGAATATATTATGTAATTTTTTGGCCCATTATTTTAAAACCAAGGTGAGGTGTGTTATTTTGATGTATTAAAGCATTATTCTGACTTGGGTGCTTATGGACCACACTTGCTTGATTTTCAAGATAAAATGGTTTAAATGTTGTTGAATGATCTCTACATTATTATTAACAACATGACATGGGTTAGATTTTCTTAAGCATAATCTGTTGGATTAAAACAAAAACATGGCAGACAGCAATGAGATTAGTGGTAAAGAGCAATGTCATCTTTTGAATTGTTCCAAGGATCATGAATGAAATAATACAGAGGTGACTCAATAGTCAGAAGAGAAACACACAAAATTTTCTCAAGAATAGGTGTAGTTAATTCTATTCTTGGGTTTAATTTCCAGATTGGATATATATGTAGTTTTATTCAAGGGTAGATCTTAATTCATATAGAAATTCCAAATTTATTTACAAAATTGTTATAGTCCTTTTTAGACACATGTTTCAAACTATAAAAAATTGCTTTATATTTATTAAGGTTTTCTAAAGCAGAAGGAAGTGATCAAAAAGACATATGGACAAATTGTACCAAAACAACCTCTAATTTTGAAGGTAGAAAATCAATATCTATTTCTTTATTTACAAGGCATTCATGTTGCCATAATCAAACAAGGTCTTTAACCTCAACATAGGACTCATGATTTGTAAGGCTTAAGGAAGCAGTATTGCAGTAAGATTTCATTGTAGCATGGTTGGTGGATGTCATAAAATAATTTGGACTTTCCAATGACTAAATTTTCATGGGACCACAAAGGTCACTATGTGAAATTTCCACATGCATGGTTTTTCTTCATTCAACTTTTTTGGTCAAATTTATCGCTATGTTTCTTGTCTAAAATGGAAAATTCACAATAACACTTTCATGTTTTTACCAGTCATATAGATGATTAGATTATTATGTTTCTTGTCTAAAATGAAAAATTCACAATAACTCTCTCATGTTTTTACCAGTCAGATAGACGAGTAGGTTATATAAATTTTACGATCATTATTTTAAAACCAAGGTGACGTGTGGTCTTTTGATGTAAGAAAACAATGTTTTCATTGTGGTGCTTATGGATCACACTTGCTTGATTTTCAAGATAAAATGGTTTAAATGTTTTTGAATGATCTCTACAATATTTTCAATTGCATGACATGGGTTAGATTTACTTAAGAAAACTTTTTTGGTCAAATTTATCCCTATGTTTCTTCTCTAAAATGGAAAATTCACAATAACTCTTTCATGTTTTTACCAGTCATATAGATGAGTAGATTACTATGTTTCTTGTCTAAAATGCAAAATTCATAATAACTCTTTAATGTTTTTACCAATCGAATAGGTTATATAAATTTTATGACCATTATTTTAAAACCAAGGTGATGTGTGGGCTTTTGATGTAAAAAAAAATATGTTTTCATTGTGGTCCTTATGGGCCACACTTTCTTGATTTTCAAGATAAAATGGTTTATATGTTGTTGAATGATCTCTACATATAAAATGGTTTAAATGTTGTTGAATGATCTCTACATTATTTTCAACTGTATGACATGGATTAGATTTACTTAGGAAAAATCTATTGGATTAAAACAAGAGCTTGGAAAACACCAAGGAGATTAGTGGTAAAGAATAATGTGATCTTTTGAATAGTTTCAAGGATCATGAAGGCAATAATACAGAGGTGAGTCAACATTTAAAAGAGAAACACAGGCAATTTTCTCAAGAAGAGGTGTACATGATGTTATTCTTGGGTTCAATTTCTAGATTGGAGATATATGCAATTTTATTCAAGGGTAGAGCTTAATTCACATATAAATTCAAAATTTGTTAATGTGATCTTTTGAATAGTTTCAAGGATCATGAAGGCAATAATACAGAGGTGAGTCAACATTTAAAAGAGAAACACAGGCAATTTTCTCAAGAAGAGGTGTACATGATGTTATTCTTGGGTTCAATTTCTAGATTGGAGATATATGCAATTTTATTCAAGGGTAGAGCTTAATTCACATATAAATTCAAAATTTATTTACAAAATTGTTATAGTCCTTTGTAGACACATGTTTCAAACTATATATATATATATATATATATATATATAATATATATATATAATATATATATTATATATATAAAAATATAATATATATTTCTATTGATTAAGGTTGTCTATAGCAAGAGGAAGTGATCAAGAATAAATATGGAGGAATTGTACCAAAACGAACACCAAATCACAATCTATTTATTTATTTACGAAGCATTCATGTTGGCATAATCATACAATTTATTTATCTTCAAGGTAGGCCTAATGATTTGTAAGGCTCAAAGAAACAATATTGCAATGAGATTTAATTGTAACATGATCCTTGCCTTCTCTTGGTATTTTTTTGTGTTTCAACAGTTGTCAAAGAAACACTAATTAGCGTTCTATGCTATTTCCTTACGAAATTTCCTTAAAAACAACTAGTAATTACTAATAAGTTGCACCGAGTCATCTCTAATACAAATAAAAAGCACTACAATTTACCATTGCATTGTCCACTATATCCATGTAATTAGTATATAAATATATAAAATGAGAGAACATAACAATAAAATGTAAAGAGTCACATGAACATTTTAGTATATACCAGTTGCAGGTCAATCATGTTTGTTTGATGATGATAATTGTTAATATCCATTGAGACTATCTTTTGTGTATTAGATTTTGAGAGAAAAATGGTAAGGAACTAATTAGTTTACTTTAGAATTTTATTCACTCTCATAATGTAGAATTTACAAATTATTAAACAACAACATCATTATTAGTTTACTTTAGAATTTTATTCACTCTCATAATGTAGAATTTACAAATTATTAAACAACAACATCATTATTAGTTTAATTTAGAATTTTATGGATCACAGAAGCCTCAATACATAAACATCATCATTATCATTTATTAAAAACTAAATATTATGTGTTGAAAACCAACCAAGCTAAAACCTGAAGTATTAAGAAATGAATTTCAAAATAATAATAAATAATATGATAAGAAAAATTAATTTAACTAAAAATACACAATTAAAAAAGCCACATTTTGGATATCAATTTTTTTTACAAACATTAAAAGGTTATCATTGAATTAAATATATTTTAAAATTAATTTCTCTATCCTATTTGATTGTTATTCTTGGACACGACCATTGCTTACATAATAATAATAATAATATAATTACCAAAAAAATCAAAATAGAATTTAGATTGTCAAATCCAAAACAAAATTAAAGCTCACCTCACAACATGAAAACCACATGTTTTAGAAAAACACATTAGACATGACAAAATTGGATACATCAAATATCCACCAATACAATTGTTTTCTTAAGTGATCTTTGAGTTATGCCAAATTTAGGAGGTTCTAATTACTTTTCCTCCAAAAAGGAAAGGCCATCTACAATCATTGCAAGTGGTAGAATTACATAAGGATTTGGCATTGACAAGGCTACATAAAGTTTATCTATATAACCAAAAAAGAAAAGTGATAGGTTTCCATAAAGTTGTTATGAAATAATCAACCAACAACAACCAAGGGGAGGTTCCAATTACTACATAAGCGTTCTTCAAATATCATTGAATGTCGTGGAATTTTTGAGGTTTTACCTATCACATCAATGTTCTTGAGCTATCTTCAGGTTTTCCTAAATTTAAAAGTGTCCAATCACCATATAAATATTGTTAAGGGGAGGTTCCAATTACTACATAAGCGTTCTTCAAAGATCATTGAATTTTGTGGAATTATGGAGGTTTTACCTATCACATAAATGTTCTTGAGCTATCTTCAGGTTTTTCTAAATTTAAGAGTGTACAATCACCATATAAATATTGTTAAGCGATCATTCAGTTATGCTAAATTTGGGGTCCCAATTACCTTATCAACAAGAGCTAGAAGGAAGAAAAGAGAAATGTTGTCCTAAGTGTAAGAAGGTGAAAACATTTATATTATAAGTTACTAGTAATGTGAAATTTTTGCATAATTAAATCATACTTTGATGATTAATGCCATTAGAATATTTAATATAATGAGGTCGATGATTAAGTGTATTATAATATTTAACATAGAAATGTTGAGCATATTAGAATATTTAACATAGAAACATTGATTATTGAATCAAAATGCCAGTAGTCTAATCATCTGAAAATTATGCGTTTATTTTTTTATTGTTGGGAGCAACGAGAAGTTAAAGCATAGAGCAATTTACATGTCCCTTTTGTGTTGATCTCGATCTAGATTACTGAAAGAATTGAATATTAATAGTAAAAATTACAATAAAAAGATTCACATATTAGCATTAGTGAAAACGAAATTTAAATAAAGAATATAAATGAAATTTGACAATTTGGCATTCTTAAATTGTGAAATTAGAGCTTGATTAGTGAAAACAAAATTTAAATTAAGAATATAAACAAAATTTAATAATTTAGCATTAAATTGTGAAACTAAAGCTTGAAAAAATATGGCTGGACTTTGTAAAATTCAATAAATCCTTGATTTGTTGTGCATTCCTTTCTCACAAAAATTCAAAACTATACATATATTTAATGGAAAAGTATTTGTACAGCTACTTCATTTTACATTTCTCTTAACCCTAGTAACAGAAGTTAAAGCCCAGAGGCATTTACATGTCAAATAATTTCAAGTGAGGAACCTTTTGTGTCAATCTCAATAAATGAAAATAATAAGAAATGTCGATAAAAAAAAATCTGACATCAACATTAATGAAAAGTTCAATTGATGTTACCATCCCAGTGTGTAGTAGACTTCCATGTTGGCAACATTTGTACATTGTTTCAAGAAACAATATGCTCGGCCTAACCAAAGAGAGACTTTGACAACCAAGTCTCAATTCCAGCTTAAACCAAAACGAACAAATACATGGCAATATAACAAAAACTCTAACACTTATATACACCAAAATATAACTAAATA